>JAOTQR010089808.1:0-33423 GCA_025774065.1 Solanum ossicruentum
AAAGAATCATCTCAAAGATAATTGAAAGATAAAGCATATTATTTATTGATGGGTGGTAGCCTGAGGGGTGGAAGAATCACCTAGCCAGGGATGATCCTATCACGGGTGGTAGCCCGAGGGATTAAGGAAGAACCTAGCCGGGGATGATCCCGATATCCCGAGGGGTGGAAGAATCACTAGCTAGGGAAAAATCTTACTACGGGTGGTAGCTCGAGAGGTTAAGGAAGAACCCAGCTAGGGATGATCCCGATACAGGTATACCACTGGTCAGCAGGTCATTTACAGTACATGATGTGCACAGATTATACAGTAAAGGTAAAGCTATATAAAGAACATAAAGTACTCGATTCTAAAGTATAACTAAAGGTAGTCTCTTATCCTATACCAGTGTATAGTTTCATTTGAGTTGTATTTTACATACAGTATTTGCTGCCTTACATACTCAGTACATTATCTCATACTGATGTCCCTTAGGGGGACCTGTATTTCATGCTGCAAGTACAGGTGCTAGTAGATCCCCCCAGTAGAGTACATGACATTCAGCTGCTATTACAAAGCTTCAGATTGTTCCAGAGCTTTTTGTGTGTTTAGAGCATATATGTTTACATTTTATAGTTAATTCAGACGGTGCTTGTCCCGAGCATTAGCAGATACTTTCTTTTGACTAGAGGCTTTGTAGACTATGTAAATTAAAGTGTGGTCATGTCTCGTACTTTAGACACCGTGCCCCCAATGGCCTAGCTATACACATCTTCTTTTAGCTTGTTATTAACGTTTATCTTCCTAGAAGCATGCCAAACATAGAAATTCCTAATAATATGTATACAAAGCACATAGATATAGGTTGGTTCTCCCGAGCCTTATTGGCAACGGGTGCCAGTCACCCTAATGGGACTTTGGGGTATGACAGGTCACCCATGTACATCCTCAACATAGACACATGGAAGACCAGATGAACCATATTCATATCATTGGAAAACTCCAATTCATAGGCCACCTTACCGATCCTCCTCAACACTGTATAAGGACCCCCAAATCTTGTACTCAATTTACCCTTTTTACCAAAATAAACCACACCCTTCATTTCAAATAGACCAAATCACCAACCTTAAATTCAAGGTCCCTATTCCTCACATTGGCATAGGACTTTTGTCTACTTTGGGCTATTTTCAATCTATCCCTTATCAACCTCACCTTTTCCATGGCCTCCATAACCAAATCCGAGCCTAACAAAGCCATCTCCCCTACCTTAAGCCATCCAATCGGGGACCTACAACGTCTACCATAAAGAGCCTCAAAAGGGGCCATACTAATGCTTGAATGATAGCTATTATTGCAAAAAAATCAATGAATGGAAGATGTTCATCCCAACTACCCTTAAATTTCAAAACACAAGCTCTAAGCATATCCTCAACTCGAACAAGGTGGAGTTAAGATCTTGCTTTGCGTTTACCTACTCAATTAATGAAGATTTAGAACTATCAACAACCACCACACCAGCATTATCAACCTCTTCCAACCTAACCCCCAATCTAGTCAACAGACAAACCTCTCTAGCCACTTCTTTGCCACCATTATTAATATAAGCTAGGCTACCCATAGACATCCTACTTAGAGCATCGACCACAACATTAGCCCTTCTGGGGTGATAATGCACACTCATATCATAATTTTAAGGAGCTCTAACCACCTTATTTGTCTCTAGTTGAGATCATTTTAGGTGAACACATATTGGAGACTCTTGTGATCCGTAAACACATCAACATGGACCCTATACAAGTAATGACACCAAATTTTCAAAGAAAATACCATAGCGGCCAATTCAAGATGATGGGTCGGATAATTCTTTTCATGCAACTTAAGTTGTCTAGAGGCATAAGCTATCACCTTACCATTTTACATCAAAACACAACCCAAACCAATTCTTGCGGCATCACAATACAGAACAAACACTTCCAACCTTCCGGTAGAGACAACATAGGAGCAGAGACAAGCTTTTCTTTCAAAGTTTGGAAACTCTTCTCACATTCATTGGTCCACACAAATTTTGCCTTCTTTTGGGTCAACTTTTTCATAGGAGAAGCAGTAGAGGAGAAACCACTCACAAACCTCCGGTAACAACCCGCTAAACCCAAGAAACTTCTAATGTCCGGTGGAGTCAAAGGTCTAGGAAAATTTCTAATTACCTTCGTCTTTTTAGGATCCACCTTAATAACATCACCCGACACCACATGACTTAGGAAGACAACCTTTTTCAATAAAAATTCACATTTTTAAAGATTTGCAACACCACCCTCAAGTGATCCACATGCTTCTACTCACTATGAAATAGATGAAAATATCAGCAATAAATACCACCATAATCAAATCGAGGTAGGGTTTAAAGACCCTTCATAAGATCCATGAAGATAGCTGGTGCATTAGTCAACTCGAAGTATATAACCACAAATTCATAGTGCCCATACCTAGTCCGGAAGGCCGTCTTGGGAATGTCACGCTCCCTCACTTTCACTTGGTGATACCCAAACTGAAGATCAACCTTAGACAAGTGACTAACCCCTTGAAGTTGGTCAAAAAGATTATCAATCCTTGGTAGAGGGTACTCATTCTTTATGGTGACCCTACTAAGTTGCCAGTAATCAAAGCACATTCTAAGAGAACTATCCTTTTTCTTCACAAATAACACCGGTGCACCCCAAGGTGATTGACTAGGCCTAACAAAACCTTTTTCCAACAAATCCCTCAATTGCTCTTTCAACTCCATTAACTCTGTCGGGGCCATACGGTAAGGGGGAATAGAAATGGGTTGAGTATTGGGAAGGATATCTATACCTAAATCTATTTCCCTTTCGGGAGGAACACGGACAAGCTCACTAGGAAAGACATCAAGAAACTCATTAACCACTAGAACTGACTCTATAGAAAGGACTTTGGGCTCAACATCCCTAACCCTCACAAGATGATAGAGACACCTCTTAGAAATCAATTTTTGGGATTTAATGCAAAAAATGTATCTACCCTTAACCACCATATCATGACTCTCCCACTCAATGGCGGGTTCAATAGGGAATTGTAATTTGACCCTATGGGTTCTACAATCAATAGAGGCATAATATGCATGCAACCAATCCATCCTAAGAATGATATCAAAATCCACCATATCCAACTCAATAAAATCACAAGGCAATGTTTTATGCAAAATAGATATGGGATAATTTCTATAGACTTCTAGCAATAATAGATGCACCAACGGACACTTCATATGACTCACACAAAAATTTGGGTTTAACATGAAGCTTATTGGCAACAATAGGAGTAATAAAAGAAAGAGTGTCACCCAGGTCTATCAATGCATACACATCAAAATAAAAAACATTTAACATATCTATGACGACATCGGGCACCTTATCTACCCTTGTCTCCCTTAAAGAGCATAAAACTAATTTTGCCTTGGAGCACCCCCTTGTCGGCCTCCTCTTTCCCTAGGACCCGAATTTGCACCTTGGCATTATAGACGACCATGTCTACCCTTGTTTTGATTACAATGACAATAAATCATCTTATGACCCACTTTTCCACAACTATAGCAAGCATTAGTGTTCCTCAAACATGGGCCATTATGGCCTATACCACGTCTTGGGAACATAGGGTTAGGTACTATATCACCACCACCATGGATCCTTAGGTTGTTATTTGCAAATCTTCTATTAGGAGCATTGAAAGACCCTTGTCCTTGATGAAATCGGCCACCCTTGGGACTTTGGAATCTACCTTTGAAACGGGCCCTTTTGGCCTCACTGCTTCTTCTTTTTCTAAGCTTCTCGCCCTCCAATTATTTGGCATATGTCATGAGGCAGGAAAAATTCATATCACTTATCAACATGGCGATATGACACTCCTCATTGACCAAGTCGGACACACCCATCACAAATTTGTTCATTATAGACCTTGGCTCGGCTGTCACAACCCAAGCCTAGGGCCTAGATGTGACACGGTGAAAAGGGAACCCGAAGAGACTCCAAACAAGCCTCTTCGCATATCAGTATACATCCTTAGTTGCAGAAGAAATTGTACAACATCAAGAGATAGTAAAAGGGGAAAACAGGGCTAAGGGACATAGTTGATACCATAGAAACATAGAATGCCAAAGTATATCATTAATATATCATAATGTTCCAACAACACCTCTAATACGTAGATAAGAGCGGAGGCCCAGACAATCTCCAGGCTCACCCTCATAGTAATAAGTTTCCAATATAATAAAAGTCAAAACATAGCATAAATTCAAAGAAACATGTCCTTGAAGTTGAGGACGCACCAACTTGCTTTGAAAGATAGTACAAGTCACGTAGAAGAGGAGGATGATCAAGTGGGGCCCGGTTCCTACATGGTAACATCATGTAGGCAAAGGGTATGCGTTAGTACGTTTGAGTATAATAAGTATGTAGGATGCAATGCAACAAGAGATAGGCAACATAGGAAAAATGCAACATAATAAGCACTGGATAACATAACAACAATATGACATGTATGAATGATTTTGGGGAGGTTAAGATAGCACTAGAAGTCTAAAAAGATCATTAGAATGAATTAAATTCACGAAAATGCCATTAGTGAACGGATGGAAAAATTGGCAAAGTGATGCCCCACTGAGGCCCACACGGGTCGTGTGGCACTCCACGGGTCATGTGGAGTGCTCGTGAGATGAGACTTGGTCAAAAATTGGATGTTGGAACACATAAAAAAATTAACGTGATGGTTACTTTGATGGGAGCCTCAACGGGCCGTGTGGTGCTACACAGTCAGTATAATGGCCCGTGAAGTTACAGTTGGTGAGAAAAATGTTGCTAGGAGACTATACACTATACCAGATTGCTCGTCAAGCTTGCCACGACCCATGAAGATGGCCGTGGCACACTTAGTCAAAAACTTCCCCCGCACGCCATCCGTGCCTCACTTGCACACTCCCACGGCTTGCCACACAGAAAGTGGTAAGCCATACGGCCCATACCATTGGCCATGCCATATCCCTTAGGACAAAAATGGTCTTTTCCAGCTCAATACAACCCAGATGGCCTACCCAAAGCCCCACTGCCCGTCAAGGTGCCCGTTTCACTACAAAGGAGGGTCTCACGAAAACGATCATAACTCCTTCATCCGAACTCAAAATGAGGTGAAATGAAGTGTGTTGTAAAGCTAACTCAAAGGGATTTCATTTGACATGTGTGGGTCATCCAGTACTAAGTGTTATAAAAGTTATGCTCGTTTAAAGTTGACCTTGGCACAAAGCAACACCCAAAACTCAATCCATACGGAAGTCTTGAACTTGTCTAAGTACTAGAAGTCTCCCATGACCCTAATACACTCCCAACATAACAAAATGAGGATTGAAACATGGATATATAAGAGCATGGAATTACATGGTGTCATAATATCTCCCCATTAGGAACATTCCTTTCGGAATGTCAAAGAAATGTACACAAGGAAAGTAATCATGAAGAGTTTAGCCCAACATGGATGAAACAAATGTACTTAAACATGATTTTCAAAAAGTCTCAACATGAACATCAAAATAACCATACCGTAAGACTTGAAATCATATAGGGGACTTAGAATTAGTACCTCAGTCTTAAGTAGAATAGAAGAGATAGGTGTATCGCTTTTGCATGTCTGCCTCGGCTTCCCATGTAGCACTTTCGACTTGTTAATTCCTCCAAAGGACCTTAATGGAAGGTACATCCTTGTTCCTCAACCCCTCCACTTTTCTATCCAAGATTTCTACTGGGACATCTTCATAAGTCAAGTTGTCTTCAATAACCCCCACAACATCAAGAGGCGCAATAGCACTTGGGTCACCCATACACTTGGTCAACATAGATACATAGAAGACCAGATGAACAATATGCATGTCATTTGGCAATTCCAACTCATAGGCCACCTTTCCAATCTTTCTCAACACTCTATAGGGACCCACAAATCTAGGGTTCAACTCATCCTTTTGCCAAACCGAACCACACCCTTTATTGGTGAGACCTTCAAATAGAACCAATCACCAACTTTGAATTTAAGATCCCTTCTCCTCACATCAGTACATGACTTTTGTTGACTTTGGGTAGTTTTCAATCACTCCCTAGTCACCCTCACCATCTCCATAGTCTCCATGACCCACTTCGAGCTTAATAAGGCCATCTCCCCCATCTCAAACCATCCAACTGGGGACCTACAACGCCTTCTATAAAAAGCCTCAAAAGGAGCCATACCAATGCTTGCATGATAGATATTATTGCAAGAAAACTCAATCAATGGAAGATTATCATCCCAACTACCCTTAGTCTCCAATACAAAAGCCCTAAGCATATCCTCAATAGTTTGGATAGTTCTTTCGGATTGGGCATCCGTTTGAGGGTGAAAGGTCATACTAAGCTTAACCTTGGTACAAGACTTCTTTGGAAGGACCTCCAAAAGTGTGAAGTGAATTAAGCACCATGATATGATATGATAGACAAGGGCACCCCATGCAATCTCACCAACTCATGGATGTAAAATTCAACATAGTCTTCGGCACCATATGTAGTCTTAACTGGAAGGAAATGAGTCGACTTTGTTATTCGTAAATAGAATCAAAACCCTTTCTAGTCTGAGGTAACACAACCATTAAATCCATGTTAATTTCCTCCCACTTCCAAGTAGGAATCTCTATGTCTTGGGTTAGGCCACTCGACCTTTGATGGTTGGCTTTGACTTGTTGACAATTATGGAAATCAGACACAAACTTAGCAATGTCTCTCTTCATACCGCCCCACCAAAACACTTCCCTTGAATCTCTATACATCTTCATAGAACCAGGGTGAATAGAATAGGAAGAATTATAAGCCTCATCAAGAATCTTCTCTTTCAAGTCATCCATACTAGGAACACACAACCTACCTTGGTACCTATGGGTATCATCTCCCTTTTGGGATAAAACCTCCACCTTACCATCTCGCACCAAAGCCTTCAACTCTAGCAAGATAGGGTCAAGATATTGCTTTGCCTTTACCTCCTCAATCAACAATGGTTTTGAACTATCAACCACCACCACTCAATCATTATCAACCTCCTCCAACCTAACTCCCAATCTAGCCAACTGATGGACCTCTCTAGCCACCTCTTTGCCCTCATCCCCAACATGTGCAAGGCTATACATAGACACCCTACTCAAAGCATCGACCACAATATTAGCCTTATGGTGATGATAATTCATACTCATATCATAATCCTTAATAAGATCTAACCACGTTTGTTGTCTCAAGTTGAGGTCCTTTTGGGAGAACACATATTAGAGACTTTTATGATCGATGAACACATCAACATGCACCCATACAAATAATGATGCCAAAATTTTAAAGCAAATACCATGGCAACCAATTCAAGATCATGGGTAGGATAATTCCTTTCATGAACTTTGAGTTGTTGAAACGACCCCAAAAAGTGCCCAAAAATGTGCCTCGGAAGTGCCCAAAATCGTATTTTTCATATATCTCAAAATCTGTGCGAGATATCAAAAATTTGACTTCATATTCTTGATCAGGGGGTCAGATTGAGTGGAAAATAAGTCAAACCCCGATTTTAGAGAAAATGAATCACAATTTCATTTTCCCAAAAATCAATTTCCACAGAGCTTTCCGCGGTGCGACGCAACAAGGGTGCGCCACAGTGTATAAGTCGCCTCCACAATAGGTCCGCATTAGGACCAAACCTGGACCTTTGTATTTTGTTGCTAGTAATTTTATCTCGGTCCAAGGCTTTTGGGTCTTGAGCCTAAGCTCTCCCATGCGTAAAAATACCTATATTTCACCCTCATATCATACTAAACATTCCTCAGTACTCATTTAAACACTTATATAAGTATTTCACCCTGAATTCAAGTCTCAAAACTCATTCTGGATCTTAAACATTTTCATTCAAGCTTCAAGTCTTCATTTCCAATCTTCTTCAACGATTCTCCAAAGTCAAGGTATGTGGGTTTTAACCATTAGGTCCTTTCATCCATGGTGTCCAAGCTTCCTTTTTACCCAAAATATATGTTTCTAAGTTGATTTTACATATAGGATTCCTACTATGAATTTGATTATGAACTATGTTGGGGTTTTGTAAAAGTGTGATTATTTTAGCATGTTTTGAGCTATAAATCTTTGATATATCTTGAGGTATGATGAAGGGTTTTGACGTATATTTTATGATGATGTCACTATGTATTGGTGGGATGATTTAATTGAAGATTTCTTTCATGATTTCACTCTTTAATTGCATGATTTTACACTAGCATTACACACCCATCAAGTGTTTGATAAAATATCCGATTTAGGGTTCTTAAGCTGTTGATGATCTATGACTTGTATGACTTTATGATGATGAAAGGATGGTATAAATATGTTGATTTCATGAAAAGTATCTATAGTGTTGGAAGATGATCAATTACCTCGTTCGGGGGATAGTAGGCCCGAGCTACCATATTGGGGAGTATGTACCTCAATTGCCGCTCTTGGGAGGTAGAAGGCTAGTGCAACCTTGTTGGGGGCTTTGTACCTCAATTACCTCGCTCAAGAGGTACTAGGCTAGTGCAACCTTATTGGGGGCTTTGTATCTCAATTGCCTCGCTCAGGAGGTAGTAGGCCCATGCAACCTTGTTAGGAGGTTTGTACCTCAATTGTCTCACTCGGGAGGTAGTAGGCCCGTGCAACCTTGTTAGAGGGTTTGTTCCTCAACTGCCTTGCTTGGGAGGTAGTAGGCCCGTATAACCTTGTTGAGGGATTTCTACCTCAATTGCCTCGCCAAGGAGGTGGTAGGCCTTGGTTACTATTGATGGTCTCTTCCTACACATGTAATATGTTCAATATACAAGCATGTTTAGTTCAAGTATCATTCATGCATGCCATATTGTTATATGTTCATCTCTTGCCTAATTGTGCATTTTGACTATGTTGCCTATATGTTGTTGCATTGCATCCTACATACTTAGTATATCCAAACGTACTAACGCATACTCTATGCCTACATGATGTCACCATGTAGGGACCGGAGCCCCACTTGATCATCCTCTTCCTCCATATGGTTAGTGCAAATTCTCTACAAAGCAAGTGGTAAGTCCTCAACTACTTTGATATTTTTCTATGTATAAAGACTCTCTCTTTTCTTTTTGTTGTGTACTTGAATATGAGGATGAGCCCGGTTGGTTGTCTTGGCCCCCACTAAGTTCTATGTTTAGATGTGTTATTGGACAAGATATGTATGATGCTATGAGCCTTGACTCTCTTTACTCTATGACGTTTTATGCTATAAAAGATGTCCCTTAGCCTTGGTTATCACTATTTCTATCTTTTATTGTTATTTTTATTGCTTCCACGACCAAGAATGTGTATTAATATGTTAAGAGGCTTTCTTAGGGTCGCTTTGGGTTCCCCATGCGCCGTGTCACGTCAAGTCCCTAGGCTTTGGTTATGCAAAACTTGGTATCAGACCACTAGGCTGTTAATGGTCCTCGACATCCAACACACTATGTTGATCATAGTCTAATTCATGGTTGTGTTGTGCACCACAACTATAAATAAGAAGCTATGAGACTTTTTAGGAAATGTTTTCATTCTTCTTACTCTATGTTGTGCTATAGAAGTTAAGGTAAGGTTTTCACCCCTAACTATTGTTCTTTTCGATGCTAGAACATGTCTAACGCAAGAGGAAGATGAGCCTGTATACCCGAGGAACAACTGGCTCATTTTGAGCTCTGGGATGCTCTTAATTTTCTTGCACAAGTTTTGGATAATCAATCCAATCAAGGGGCCCAAGCCCCTCATGCTCTTACCCTGGCATCTTGGATGAGAAACTTTATGAGAATGAACCCACCGGAGTTCAATGGCTCTAGGGTGGATGAGGACCCCCAAGAATTCATTGATGAGGTATATAAGGTGTTGTCCATTATGGGTGTGAGGACGGAAGAAAAGGCGAATTTGGCAGCTTACCAACTCAAGGGGTGCCTCAAATTTGGTGCAATCAATGGAAGAAAGAGAAGGGGAAAAATAATATGATACTATGGGAGGAGTTTAAAGCGGCTTTTCTCAATCGGTTCTTCTCTATTGAGCTTAGGGAAGCAAAATTGGTGGAGTTCATGAACTTGAAGCAAGGATCTATGAGTGTGAGGGAGTATGCCCTCAAGTTCAACCAACTCTCAAAATATGCTCCATACTTAGTTGCCGACTCAAGGTCTAGAATTAATAAGTTTGTGATGATTGTTTTTGATTTGGTAAGTGAAGAATGTCAACCACTATGTTGATCAATGACATAGATTTGTCCCGCTAGATGGCTTATGCCGAACAAGTAGAGTGGGAGAAATTGAGGAAGAGGATGGGTCATGAGGCTAAGGGGGCCCATTTTGATGGTAAGCTTACCAAGGGTGGCCAGTTTCACCAAGGACAAGGGTCTTTGCATGTTCCTAGTGGGAGATTTGTCAATGACTACCCAAGGCTCCAAGAGGGTAGTGGTGTGATGCCTAGACCCATGTGTCCAAGATGTGGTAAAGGTCATGGTGGCCCATGCTTAAGGGCTACTAATGCTTACTATAGTTGTGGGGAAGTGGGCCACAAGAGGATGGATTTCCCTCGTAACCGGAACAAGGGTAAGGATGTATGTACTTAAGGTTGGCGTGCTAATGTGGTTAATTTGGGAAGAGGAGGTAGACAAGGTGGTGCCCCAAGGCACAATCGATTTTATGTTTTACATAGGAGGCAATGGGTTGATGAGGAGCCCAATGTCATCACCGATATGTTAAAAGTCTTTGATTTTGATGTGTATGCATTGATAGACCTGGGTGCCACTCTTTCTGTTGTTACTCCTCTTATTGCAAAAAAAGTTTCATGTTGAGTCCGTATTGTTGTGTGAGTCTTATGAGGTGTCTACTCCTATTGGTGCATCTATTGTTTCTAGAAAGGTCTATAGAAATTGTCCCATTTGCATCTTGCATAAAATATTGCCTTATGATCTTGTTGAGTTGGATATGGTTGATTTTGATGTCATTTTTGGGATGGATTGGTTACATGCATATTATGCCTCTATTGATTGTAGAACCCATAGAATCAAATTCCAATTCCCAAATGAACCCGTCCTTGAGTGGGAAAGTCATGATATGGTGGTCAAGGGTAGGTTTATTTCTTACATTAAAGCCCAAAAGTTGATCTCTAAGGGGTGTCTTTATCATCTTATAAGGGTTAGGGATGTGGAGTCCAAAGTCATTTCTATAGAGTCAGTTTCAATTGTAAATGAATTCCTAGATGTCTTCCCAATTGACCTTCCTAGTGTTCCTCCTGAAAGGGAAATAGATTTTGGTATAGACCTCCTCCCCAATACTCAACCCATTTCTATTCCCTCTTACCGTATGGCCCCGACAGTGTTAAGGGAGTTGAAAGAGCAATTGAGAGACTTATTGAAGAAGGGTTTTATTAGGCCTAGCCAATCACCTTGGGGTGCACCGATATGGTTTGTGAAGAAGAAGGATGGGTCTATTAAAATGTGTATTGACTACCGAAAACTTAATAAGGTCACCATACAAAATAAGTATGCTCCACTAAGAATTGATGATTTGTTTGACCAACTTCAAGGGGCTAGCCACTTCTCTAAGATTGATCTTCAGTTCGGGTATCATCAAATGAAGATGAGGAGTGTGACATTCCCAAGATGGCCTTCTGGACTAGGTATGGGCATTATGAATTTGTGGTCATGTCTTTTGGGTTGACCAATGCATTGGCTATCTTAATGGATCCTATGAATAGGGTCGTTATACCCTAACTTGATTTGTTTGTGGTGGTCTTCATTATGATATTTTGATCTATTCTCATAGTAAGGAGGAGCATGTGGCTTATTTGAGGTAGTGCTAGAAAGATTGAGGGAAGAGAAGTTGTATGCTAAATATGAGAAGTGTGAATTTTGGTTGAAAGAAGTTTCCTTTCTCAGTCACGTGGTGTTAGGGGATAGTACTAAGGTGGACCCTAAAAAGATGGATGCGATTAGAAATTTCTCTCGACCATTGACACCATCAGATATTAGAAGTTTGTTGGGCTTAGCAGGTTATTATCTGAGGATCATGAATGGGTTCTCTTTTATTTCTTCCCCTATGACCAAGTTGACTGAAAAGAAGACTAAATTTGTGTGGACAAATGAGTGTGAAAAGAATTTCCAAACATTGACAGATAAGCTTGTGTCTATCTCTACACTATTGGAAGGGCTAGAAGGTTTTGTTATGTATTTTGATGCTTCAAGGGTTGGGTTGGGTTATGTGTTGATGCAAGTTGGTAAGGTGATAGCTTATGCTTCTAGGCAACTCAAAGTGTATGAAAAGAATTATCCTACTCATGATCTTTGATTGGCTGCCTTGGTTTTTGCTTTAAAAATTTGGCATCATTACTTATATGGGGTGTATATTGATGTGTTTACCGATCATAAGAGCCTCCAATATGTGTTCAGTCAAAAAGATCTTATCTTGAGGCAAAGAAGGTAGTTAGAACTTCTTAAGGATTATGGTATGAGTAAGCATTATCATCCCGATAAGGATAATATTGTGTCAGATGCTTTGAGTAGGGTGTCTATAGGTAGACTAGCTTATGATGATGGTGGGGGCAAAGAGGTGGCTAGGGAGGTCCATCGGTTGGCTAGATTGGGGGTTAGGTTAGAAGAGGTTGATAATGGTTGTATTATGGTTGTTGATAGTTCAAAGTCTTCCTTGGTTGATGAGGTGAAAGAAAAGTAAGATCTTGATCCCTCCTTGTTAGAATTGAAGGTCTTGGTGAAAGAGGGCAAGGTGGAGGTTTTCTCCCAAGGGGGAGAAAGTTCCCTTAGGTACCAAGGTAGGTTGTGTGTGCCTTGTGTTGATGGCATGAGAGAGAAGATTCTTAACGAGGCTCATAATTCTTGCTATTCTATCCACCCCGGTTCTACTAAGATGTATAAAGATCTGAGAGCGGTGTATTGGTGGGGAGGTATGAAGAAAGTCATTGCCAAATTGGTATCCGATTGCCATAGTTGCCAACAATTCAAACTCAAACATCAAAGGCCGGGTGGCCTTACCCAAGACATAGAGATTCCTACTTGAAAGTGGGAGAAGATTAACATGGACTTTGTGGTTTGGTTTCCTAAGACTAGAAAGGGTTTTGATTCTATTTGGGTTATGGTTGATAGGATGACAAAGTCAGCTCATTTCTTACCAGTTAGGACTATTCATGGGGCTAAAGACTATGCTAAATTATACATTCATAAGTTGGTGAGATTGCATGGGGTTCCCTTGTTTATAATATCAGATCGTGGTGCTCAATTCACTTCACACTTTTGGAGGTCCTTCTAAAGAGGTCTTGAAACCAAGGTAAAGCTTCGCACGAACTTTCACACTCAAATGGATAGCCAAGACAAAAGAACTATCCAAACTCTTCAGGATATTCTTAGGGCTTGTATTTTGGAGTTTAAGGGTAGTTGGGATGATCATCTTCTATTAATTGAGTTCGCTTATAACAATAGCTATCATTCTAGTATTAATATGGCTCCTTTTAAGGCCCTCCATGGTAGACATTACAGAACACAGGTTGGATGGTTCGAAGTGAGGGAAATGGCTTTGTTGGGTCTGGATCTAGTTATAGATGCTATGGAGAAGGTAATGTTGCTTAGAGAATAGTTGAAAACAGCCCTAAGTCATCAAAAGTCTTATGCCGATGTAAGGAGAAGGGAGCTTGAATTTGAGGTTGGTGATATGGTCTATTTGAAAGTGTTACCCATGAAGGGTGTGGTTCATTTTGGTAAGAAGGGTACATTAAGTCCAAGATTTGTGGAACCTTATAAGGTGAGAAGGAGGATTGGTAAGGTGGCCTATAAGTTGGAGTTGCCTAGTGAAATGGAATTGGTTCATCTGGTCTTCCATATGTCTATGATGAGGAAATGTGTGGGTGACCCTAATGCTATTGTGCCTTTTCATGTTGTGGCGATGGATGAAGACAACTTGACATATGAAGAAGTTCCAGTATAGATCTTGGATAGATGAGTGAAGAGGTTAAGGAACAAGGATGTTGCTTCCATTAAGGTCCTTTGGAAGAACCAACAAGTTGAGAATGCTACATGGGAGGCAGAAGTGGATATGCAAAAATGATATCCTTATCTCTTCCATTCTACTCAAGCCTAAGGTACTAATTCCAAGTCTTCTATGTGATTTCATGTCTCATTTTTCAGCCTCTAAGTCATTTTCATGCATTCATGTTTACATTGACAAAGTTCATGGTGATTTTAACACTTGTGTTAAGATTTTTGAAAATGGTGTTTAAGTGTATTATTGCATTCTTGTTGGAGCTGATCTCTTCATGATTACTCTTCTCATTTACATTTCTTTGACATTCGGGGATGAATGTTCCCAAGGGGGATATATTGAAATGATCCTAAAAAGTGCCCAAACATATGCCTCGAAAGTACCTGGAATTGCAATTTCCATATATCTCAAAATCCATGCGTGATATCAAAAATCCTACTTCATATTCTTGATCAGGGGGTCAAATTGAGTAGAAAATGGGTCTAACCCTAATTTTGGAGCAAACAAATCGCAATTTATTTTTGCAAAAATTGATTTCAAAAGAGCTTTCACCCCTGGCACGACGTGCCAAGGGCGCGCCACTGTGTATAAGTTGCCTCCTTGATAGGTTTGCATTACGGACCAGACGTGGACTTGTGTAATTTATTTCCAATTATTTTATCTCGACCAAGGCTTTTGGGTCTTGGACCTAAGCCTTCCCATGCATACAATTATCTATACTTAGCCATATTTCACTCTCATATCATACTAGACATCCCCCAATACTCGTTCAAATACTTAGACAAATATTTCACCCTAAATTCAAGTCCCAAAACTCAATCGGGATATTAAGGTTTACATTCAATCTTCAAGTCTCCATTTCCAATCTTCTTCAATGATTCTCCAAAGTCAAGGTATATGGATTTCAACCATTGGGTCTTTTCATCCATGATGCCAAAGCTTCCTTTTTACCTAAAATACATGTTTCTAAGTTGATTTTACCTATGAGTTTTCTATTATGAATTTGACTATGATCTATGTTGGGATTTTGTAAAAGTGTGACTGTTTTAGCATGTTTTGAGCTATGAATCTTTGATCTATCAAGAGATTTGATAAGGGTTTTGATGTATATTGTATGATGATCTTAGAAAGTATTGGTGGAATGATTTACTTCAATATTTCTTGAATGATTTCATTCTTTAATTGCATGGTCTTACACTAGCATTACACACCCACCAAGTGTTTGATAAAATGTCCGATTTAAGGTTTTTGAGCTATTGATGATCTATTGCATGAACTATGACTTGTATGAATTTATGATGATGAAAGGGTGTTATAAATGTGTTGATTTCATGAAAAGTATCTATAGTGTTGGAAGTTGATCAATTGCCTTGTTCGGGGGCAGTAGACCTGAACTACCTTGTTGGGGGGTATGTACCTCAATTGCCTTGCTCGGGAGGTAGCAGGCCTGTGCAACCTTGTTGGGGGGTTTGTACCTCAATTTCCCTGCTCAGGAGGTAGTAGGCCCGTGCAACCTTGTTGGGGGGTTTGTACCTCAATTGCCTCGCTCGGGAGGTAGTAGGCCTGTGCAACCTTGTTGAGGGTTTTGTACCTCAATCGCTACGCTAAGGAGGTGGTAGGCCTTGGTTACTATTGATGGTCTCTTCCTACACATGTAATATGTTCTATATACAAGCATGTTTACTTCAAGTATCATTCATGCATGCCATGTTGTTATATGTTTATCTATTGCCTAATTATGCATTTTGACTATGTTTCTTATCTATTATTGTATTGCATCCTACATACTTAGTACATTAAAACATACTAATATATACTCTATGCCTACAGGATGTCACCATGTAGGGACCAAAGCCCCACGTGATCATCCTCTTCCTCCACGTGGCTGGTGCAATTTCTCTACAAAGCAAGTGGTGAGTCCTCAAACTTTGGGGACATTGTATTTGATGTTTTGCTATGTACAAAGGTTCTCTTTCCTTTTTATTGTGTACTTAAATATGAGGGTGAGCCTGGTTGCTTGTCTTATACCTCGCTAAGCTCTATGTTTAGAGGTGTTGTTGGACAAGATATGCATTGATGCCATGAGCCTTGACTCTCTTTACTCTATGCCATTTTATGCTATGAAAGATTTCCCTTAGCCTCGGTTATCCCTATTTCCATCTTTTATTGTTATTTTATTGCTTCCGCGGCCAAGGATGTGCAATAATATGTTAAGAGGCTTGCTTGGGGTCCCTTCGGGTTTCCCTTGCACCGTGTCACGTCTAGGCCTTAGGCTTGGGTCATATTAGTTTTGTAGAATCATAGGTTATAACCTTATCATTTTGCATCAAAATATAACCTAAACCAATCTGGGAGACACTAGAATAATAACAAACCCTTCCGGTAACGACAAGATGGGAGTGGAGTCAAGCTTATCCTTCAAAGTAACTCCTTTCACACTCATCGGTCCACACAAATTTAGTCTTCTTTTGGGTCAACTAAGTCATGTAATAGAAGAGAACCCATTCACAAATCTCAGGTAATAACCCATTAAGCCCAAGAAGCTTCTAATATCTGATGGGGTCAAAGGTCTAGGCTAGTTTCTAATCACTTTCGTTTGTTTAGGATCCACCTTAATACCATCCCTTGACACCACATGACCTAGAAAGGCAACCTCTTAGAACCAAAACTCACATTTCTCATACTTTGCATACAACTTCTCTTCCCGCAACCTTTGTAGCACCACCCTCAAATGACTTATATGCTTCTCCTCACTATGGGAAAAGATCAAAATATCATCAATGAAGACCACAAAAAATAAATCAAGGTAGGTTTTAAAGACCTTATTCATAAGATCCATGAAGATAGCTAGTGCATTGATCAACCCAAAAGACATAATGACGAATTCATAATGCCCATACTGTCATGCCCCAGATCTCGTATGGGCTGACTGGCACCCGTTGCCTTTAAGGTTCAGGAGAACCAACCTATATCTATGTGCCTTGTATACATATTATAAGGAATTTCTATTTTTGGCATGCTTCTAGGAAGATAAACGACAATAACAAGCTAAATGGAGATGCATATAGCTAGGCTGTTGGGGCCATGGTGTCTAAAGTACGATACATGACCACACTTTAATTTACATAGTCTACAAAGCCTCTAGTCAAGAGAAAGTATTTGCTGATGTTTGGGACAGGCCCCGTATGAATTAACTATATAATGCAAACATATAAGCTCTAAACACACACAAAGCTCCAGAACAACCTGGAGCTTGGTAACAGCAGCTGAATGTCCTGTAATCTACTGGGGAGATCTACTAGCACCTGTACCTGCAACATGAAATGCATGTCCCCCGTAAGGAACTTCAATACGAGATAATGTACTGAGTATGTAAGGCAGCAAATACAGTATATGAAATATAAATCAAATAAAATAATGCACTGGTGTAGGATAAAAGACAACCTTTAGTTATACTTTGGGATCAAGTATTTTATGTTGTTTATATAGTTTTACCTTTACTGTATAATCTGTGCACATCATGACTGTAAATGACCAGCTGATCAGTGGTATAACTGTATCAGGATCGTCCCTGGCTAGGTTCTTCCTTAACCCCTCGGGCTACTACCAATAATTAGATTTTTCCCTAGCTAGGTGATTCTTCCACCCCTCGGGATATCAGGATCGTCCCTGGCTAGGTTCTTCCTTAACCCCTCAGGCTACCACCCTTGATAGGATCGTCCCTAGCTAGGTAATTCTTTCACTCCTCGGGCTACCACCTATCAATAAACAACATGCTTTATCTTTCAATATCCTTGAGATGATTCTTTTGGTGGTCATAATATTGGAGCTTTAGGGTTGTATATACATCATATCATATGTAGATAATCATAAAAGGCAATATGACAATGGAGAGAGTATGTTACATTAATAATGCAATGCGTATGAAATGAAATAACTCGTGAACATTACTTAGAAACAAGAGTTCATATAACTTGGTATCCAAGTATGGATGTAGATTCGAAGGTGATTGTGTATGGAATCATATGAGCATGTAACACAAGTGGAGACATAATTAATTGTTGCGCCGGAGTTGGTAAATACCTTTATGTACCAAGGAGAAATCTATGTTTCATGCCAAATTATACGAAATCAAATAGCCTTACACACCTCGTTGTATGACCTCGTTACCACCTTGGAGTGGATGCATTTTCCCCCAAATACTTATCTATGGTATTTTAGGTAATAAGACTAGTATTAATACTGACAAAACATTTCTTAGAAGCCCAATACCATAAAACTAACATCTGGGCAGCAAACGTTTAATTAGCGACGCAGGAACATTTCTTCATCCTTTTCACTTATAATTCGTATTTTCTAACAACCTTTCTTATGTAGATGTCATATACATCATATTTCAGACTCTTAATAGTCTTACAATATCCCATAAGACACAACACATAATAATTCTTCAGAACATACAAACAAGCGACACAACATTACATCCTTTCTCCACACTTCGACATTAACAATCCCAAATCTGTCTTAACTTTACCGAAATTGTATTCAATATTTTTACCACATAAAACTAGCATTAAAATAGTCCAAAAATAGTCCCAAAGAAGTTTAAGGTCGTGGAACAACATATTATAATTTTCAGCTTCCAAGTTTCTTTTAGGAGTAAAATTACGACGTCATAAAATAACTCATATTTGTGGACTGTAAAAGTGATGCAGCAGCTTAATTACATGACGAAAAACCTATACCTTGTTAAAACATAAGTCTTACTTCATAATTCAGTCAACTAATTAAGAGAAAAGCCTCTTTAACAACAAGAAACGTTCACAACAATACTTAGGATGCATGCTGTCCAGAATTTCCAGCATAACGTAATAGCATATACTTCTTATTTTTCATGAAGAAACCATACTAAATACATAACTATAATTGCTTACCTTTACCTTAAAGGTTCTGATCTTCTTTCAAGAGCCTTAGAGGATTGTATTTTCAGCTTGGTAAAGTGAAATAGATAGAAAACAAGAGTGTTTTCGAAAGCTGAAATATTGTTCAAATGCAATGCCTTTAGGGGATGCATTTGATCCATTTTTAGAGACTTTCTTGGCCGGCTTTCTTTTTCAATTTTGACCATATTTTTCCACCTATCAATACACTTGTGATATAGCAACTGGTCAGCTTGGTAAAGTGGAATAAAGAGTATATAAGTGTCTTTTGAAAAAACTGCACACTTCTTTGAAAAACTGAAAACTTGTTTGAATTAGCAATGACTAGAGGGCTGCTCTTATGCCATTTTAAGGACTTATTTGAACAACTTTCCAATAATAATAGATGCAACAATGGGAGTATACACCTCATCAGATTCACATGACAATTCGAGCTCAACATGAAACATTTTGGCAACAAAAGGAGTAACAAAAGAAAGAGTGGCACCTGGGTCTACTAATTCAAACACATCAAAATCAAAGACTTTTAACATACCATTGATGACATCGGGAACCTTATCAACACTATCCTCCCGTGAAGAGCATAGAACTTATTGTACCATGAGGCACCAAGTTATTGACCTCCTCCCCCCAAAGGAACTACATTTGCATCCCGGCCTTGTGGATGAACATCCTTACCCTTGTTATGATTACGTGGATAATCCATCACCTTATGCCCTACTTCACCACAACCAAAACAAGCATTGGTGTCCTTCAAACATGGGCCAGCATGACCCCTACCATACTTTGGACACATAGAGCATCACACCACCATCACCTTGGGCCCTTGGGTAGTCATTGGCGAACCTCCTATTAGGAGCATGAGAAGACCCTTGGTCTTGGTGAAATCGGCCACCCTTTGGACTTTGGAACTTACCATCAAAACGGCCCATTTTGGCCTCGTTACCCCTTCTCTCTCTCAACTTCTCCCTCTTGAATTGTTGGACATAAGTTAGTAGGAAGGAAAAATACATGTAATTAATCAACATAGCATCACGACATCACTAACTTATTCATCCTAAACATCGGGTCGGAAACCAATTGCAGAGCATATTTAGAGAGATGGTTGAACTTGAGGGCATACTCCCTCACTCTTATAGATCCTTGCTTCAAATTCATGAAATCCATCATTTTGGCCTCCCTAAGCTCAAGATGAAAGAAACGTTTGAGGAAAGCCACCTTAAACTCCTCCCACAAAATCACATTATTTTTCCCCTTCTCCTCCTTCCATTGAGTATACCATATATAGGCCAACCCCTTAAGTTTGTAAGCTACCAACTCTGCCTTCTCTTCCGATCTCACACCCATAATCGATAACACTTTGTACACCTCATCAACAAATTCTTGAGGGGTCCTCATCCATTTTAGACTCACAGAACTCCGGTGGGTTCATCCTCATAAAGTTCCTCACCTGAGATGCCGGGGTAGGAGCATGAGGGGCTTGGGCCCCTTGGTTGACTTGGTTAGCCATGGCTTGAGCTAGCGAAGGTGAGAGAATCCTGGAGCTCTCCAAGAGTAGGTTGTTCTCTAGGAGTGCGGGCTCTTCTACCTCTTGTGTTAGGCATGATCTAAAAATGGCAAAGAACATTCCTTAGATGGGAAAACTTACCTAACTTCTATAGCATGACATGGATCATGAAGAAGGAAACATTTACTAGAATGTCTCATAGCCTCTTAATCATAGTCGTTGTGCACAACATAACCATGAATAAGAGTCTAATCAACGTAGTGTGTTGGATGCTCAGGACCATTATCAACCTAGTGCTTTGATACCAAGTTTGTCACGACCCAAGCCTAGAGCCTAGATGTGACACGGTGAATGGGGAACCCGAAGGGACCCCAAACAAGTCTATTAGCATATCATTACACATCCTTGGTCACGAAAGCAATTGTACAACATCAAGAGATAGTAAAAGGGGAAAAACGGGGCTAAGGGACATATTTGGTACCATGGAAACATAGAAAGTCAAAGTATAGAATTAATACATCATTTCTAACAATACGTCTAATACGTAGATAGGAGTGGGGGCCAAGACAATCTCTGGGTTCACCCTTATAGTCATAAGTTTCAAAAATAATATGAGCCAATACATAGCAGAAACTCAAAGAAAGATGTCCTCAGAGTTGAGGACTCACCAACTTGCGTTGAAAGATAGTACTAGCCACGTGGAGGAGGATGGTGATCAAGTGGGCCTCTAGTTCCTACATAGCACATCATGTAAGGATAGAGTATGCGTTAATACATTTGAATGTATTAAGTATAAAGGATGCAATGCAACAAGAGATATCCAACATAGGAAAATACAATATCATAAGCAATGGATAGCACAATAACAATATGACATGTATGAATGATTCTTGAAGTAAAACATGCTTATATATAGAACATATTTCATTTGTAGGAAAAAACTATCATCATAAACTAAGCAACTTAGCACTTGGAATCCAAGGTAGACCACACCTTGGAAGTGATTGAGGAATCAACCCAACTATTGGTTGATGAGCATGACCACCCCCCATCCAAAGTGATTGAAGTATTAACCCCTTAATTGGTTGATGGCATACGAGCTCCATCCGAGGTGATTAAGGTATCAACCCCTCAATTGGTTGATGGTTGTCACGCCGAACCATCCATGGTGATTGAGGTATCAACCCCTCAATTAGTTGATGGTTGTCACACCCTACCATCCATGGTGATTGAGGTATCAACCCCTTAATTGGTTATGGTTAACTCACAACACTATAGCTTTTCATGAAAGCAACGTATATGTATTACCTCCTTTCGTCATCATAAAGTGAACAAGTCATAGGTCATGCAATGGATCATCTATAGATCAAGAACTCTAAACTGGACATTTTATCAAACACTTGGTAGGTGTGCAATGCTAGTGTAAAATCATGCAATTCAACAGTGAAATCATGCAAGAAAACTTAAAGTAAATCAACCCACCAATACTTGGTAATACCCTCATACATGATACATTAAAACCCTCAATAAAATATTAAGAGAGATCATAGTTCTATAACTTAAAAAATGCATAATCATAATAGGCAAGTCATCTCAGGATATAGACATAAAATGAATAGACATGTGCTTTCAGTCACACTTTCATGAAACCCCAATATGGTACATGGTCATAATCACTAATGAATAATAGCCATAAGAAATACAACTTGGAACATATAACTTTATAGAAATGGAAAATTGGGCACCATCGATGAAATGGTCCAATGGTTGAAACCCACATATCTTAGACCTTAAGTCTCTTGAAATTGAGTTGGGAAAGAATGGAAGCTTGGAATGGAGTCTTGAAATCCAAACTTGTTCTTGAGTTTCCTTGAATTCCTATTGGGGTCTTGTTAGATGCTATTGAGAGGATTTAAGAGAGTATGAAAGTCGAGAGTAATGAGTTTGATCCTTTGGAATAGGGTTTAAGTTTTCTAGGGAGGTTAAGATAGCATTGGAAGTCTAAAAATGTAATTAGAATGAATTAAATTCACAAAAACACCATTAGTGAACAGATAAAAAAATTTGCAAACTGCTGCCCACCTGAGGCCAACACGGGTTGTGTGGCACTTCACGGGTCATGTGAAGTGCCCATGAGATGAGACTTGGTCAAAAATTGGAAGTTGGGACACTTAGAAAAATTAATGTCATTGTCACTTTGGCAGGAGTCTGCATGGGTCGTGTCGTACTACACGGTCCGTATAATGGCCGGTGGTGTTACACTTGGAGAGAAAAATATTGCCAGGAGACTCCACACCAGGGTAGATGGCTATTAAAGCATGGCACAACCCGTGAAGATGGTCGTGGCACTACACTTAGTCAAAAACTTCCCCCGCACACCAACCTTGCCATACTTGCACACTCCCACGGGTAGCAACACGATCAGTGGCAAGCCACACGACCTGTGCTACTGGCAATGAAATATCCATTAGGCCATAAATAGCCTTTCCTAGCTCAAAACAACCCAGATACCCCATCCAGAGCCCCACTGCCGGTCAAGGTGCTCATGTGGTTTCACTGCATGAGAGGTTCTCACTAAAATGATCATAACTTCTTCATCTGAACTCGAAATGAGGTGAAACCAAGTGTGTTGGGAAGCTGACTCAAAGGGTTTTCATATGAAATGTCTTGGTTTGTCCAGTTACAAGTTTACTAAAAGTTATTCTCATTTAAAGTTGACTTTGGCATAAACCAACACCCAAAACTCAATTCATAAGGAAGTCTTGAACTTGTTTAATTACTATAAGTCTCCTACAACCCTAATACACTACCAAACTAACCAAACAAGTCTTGAAACATGGATACATAAGAGCATGGAATTATAGGGTGTCACATCGGCCACCAATTTGGAGCATAGTTAGAGAGTTGGTTGAACTTGAGGGCATACTCCCTCACACTCATCGACCCTTGCTTTAGATTCTTAAACTCCATCATTTTGGCCTCCCTTAGCTTAAGAGGGAAGAACTAGTTCCTTAAACTCCTCTCAAAGGATGGCATCATCATTCCCCCTCTCCAATTTCCATTGGATAAACCATATTTGGGCCACTCCTTTGAGTTGGTAGGCCATCAAATCCGCTTTCTCCTCTGATCTAACACCATAATTGATAGCACCTTGTACACCTCATCAATAAATTCTTGAGGATCCTCATACATTTTTTACCCATGGAACTCGGTGTGTTCATTCTTGTATAATCCCTCACCCTAGAGGCCGAAGTAGGAGCATGAGGGGCTTGGGCCCCTTGGTTAATTTGATTAGTCATGGCATGGGCTAGCATGGTAATAGCATCCCGAAACTCTTCATGGGCTACACCCCCATCTTGAGGAGCTTGACGAGTGGCTCAACCGGTTTCTCCTCTGGTGAACAAGCTCTTATTCCTCTTGGAATAGTGAAATAACTCCAAAGAGTTCCCAAAAATGTGCCTTAGAATGCCCAGAATGTAAAGGTGTGAGTGTTTTGCTATGTTTTGAGACATAAATCTTGAATCTATTGTAAGAATTGATGAGGGTTTTGATGTATGTTGCTAAAGGGTGTTGCAAGCTGTTGATTGATAGTTTACGATGGGTTTTCTTACATGATTTCATCTCTATATTTCATGGTTTTATACTATCATTACCCACCATCTAAGTGTTTGACAAAATATTCAGATGTGGTTTCTTCAGGAATTGAAGGTCCAAAGGCTGGGATGTGATATGATTGATGTTATGATGATGAAAGAAGCTTATGTATATGATATAATCTATCTAAAGTGTCGCATTAGACCATGCCCAATTCGGGGGGACTAAGAGCCCGGGTAACCGTGTCGAGGGGTTTGTACCTTGATAACTAAGGTAGGGGTTTGTACTCATCAACCATGAGAGGGGTTTGTACTTCGCCACCAAAGGGATAAGGTGAAATTATCATCAACCATGTGAGGGGTTTGTACCACACCACCAGGGTGATGGGGTGAGACCATCATCAACCAACCAAGGGGTTTGTACTTTGGAAATCTACTTGGTCTCTTCTACACATATGATATCCTATATGAGCATGAGTTACCTAAGCATGTTTTACTTATGCATTGATCATACATGCCATATTGTTATATTATATATATTTCCTGTTATTATGCATTTTGACTAGGATACCTATTTCTTATTGCATTGCATCCTACATACTTAGTACATTCAAATGTACTAACACATAATCTTGCATATATGATATCACCATGTAGGAATCGGTGCTCAAGTTGGTCATCCTCCTTCACGTGGTTAGTTCGGTACTACTCAAGCTAGCTGGTGAGTCCTTTATTTCAGGAACCTTAGTCTATGTTGTTCTTATTATGTATTGAGACACTCTTCTTTATATAATACTTTGACAATGAGGGTGAGCCCATTTGACTTGGCCCCCGCTCTTGTCTAAGTATTAGAGGTGTTTGTTGGACATGTTATGTGTCTATGATATGAGCTTTGACTTTTTGTCTCTCAATTAAGATATTATGCAAGCTTTCCCTTTGCCCCTTTTCCCCTATTCTTACTCTTTATGTCTTTTATACGCTTTTGCCGCTGATGATGTGTGATGATAAGTTAAGAGGCTTGTTTAGGGTTCTTTGGGCATCCCCATTCTCAGTGTCATGTCTAGGCCCTAGGCTTGGGTCATGACAAACTTAGTATCAGAGCACTAGGTTGATAGATCCTCGGAGTCCAATGCACCGCATTGATTATAGTCCTATTCATAGTGGGGAAGTGCGCCATAACCATGAATAGGAGGCTATAAGACTTTTTAGGAAATGTTTTCCTTCTTCATGTTCTAAGTCATGCTATAGAGTTGTGGTAAGTTTTTCCCCCTTAACGATTATTCTTTGCTATGCTAGATCATGCCAAACACTAGAGGAAGAAGGGCCCAAATTCCCAAGGAGAAACCTACCAATGGTGAGCTTCGGGATGCTCTCACTATGCTTGCCCGAGTTATGACCAACCAATTCAATCAAGGGGCTCAAGCCCCTCATGCACCTACCCCGAGAGCTAGGGTAAGGGACTTCATGAGGATGAATCCTCCAGTGTTCTATGGGTCAAAGGTGGATGATGATCCACAAGAGTTCATTGATGATGTCTACAAAATTTTGAATATCATGGGTATTCGGCCAAATGAAAAGGCAGAGTTGGTGGTGTACCAACTCTAAGGGGTAGCCCAAATATGGTATGATAAATGGAAAGGTGAGAAAGGAATTGGTAATGTGGTGCTTTGGGAGGAATTCAAATTGGCTTTCTTTAATTGGGTTTTCCCTCTTGAGCTTAGTGAAGCTAAGTTGGTAGAGTTCATGAACTTGAAACAAGGTGCTATGAGTGTGACGTAGTGTGCCCTCAAGTTTAATCAAATTTTAAAGTATGCTCCTCATTTGGTGGCCAATCCTAGATCTAGGATGAATAAGTTCGCGATGGGGGTCTCTGACTTGGTAAGCTAAGAATTCCGGTCCTCCATGCTAATTAGTGACATGGACCTATGATGACCCATGTCAAGCAAATAGAGAAGGATAAATCGAGGAAGAGAAGGGGGCATGAGGCCAAGAGGACTCCATTTGAGGGTAAATTCCAAAACGGTGCTACATTTCATCAAAGCCAAGGGTCTTCTCATGCTACTAATAGGGGGTTTTCCAATTACTTCCCTAGGCCTCAAGGTGTTAGTAGTGTGGCTCCTATTGATGTGTGCCCTAAATGTGGAAGGAGCCATGGAGGTTCATATTTGAAAGGTTCTAATGCATGCTTTGAATGTGGGGAACTTGGTCACGGGAAGGTGGATTGTCCAAGAAATTGTGGCAAAGGCCGGGGTCTTCCATTGTGTAGAGGTGGTCCTCAAGGTGGTGCCCTGAGGCACAACAATTTTTATGCATTACATGAGAGGCAAGGGATTGGTGAGGTTCCCAATATTGTTACCGGCATGCTGAAAATCATTGAATTTAATGTATATGCTTTGATTGATCCGGGTGCTACTCTTTCCTTTGTTTCCCCTTTTGTTGCTAAAATATTCCATGTTGACCCCGAGTTGTTGCATGAGTCATATGAAGTGTCCACTCCTATTGGTGCCTCTACTGTTGCTAGTAAAGTTATAGAAGTTGTCGTATTTGCATGTTGCACAAGTTGTTGCCTTATGATCTTGTTGAATTAGACATGGTTGATTTTGATGTCATTCTTGGGATGGATTGGTTGCATGCCTACTATGCTTCTATTGATTGTAGAACCCGTAGGGTTAATTTTCAATTCCCAAATGAACCCGTCCTTTAGAGGGAAAGTCAAGATGTGGTGGTCAATGGTAGGTTCATCTCTTGCATTAAATCCCCTAAGTTGATCTCTAAGGGGTGTATTTATCATCATGTGAGGGTTAGGGATGTGCAGTCCAAAGTCCTTCTCATAGAGTCAGTTCCAGTTGTAAAAGAGTTCCTTGATGTCTTCCCAAATGACCTTCCCTGTGTCCCTCCCGAAAAGAAGATAGATTTTGGCATAGATCTCCTTCTCGATACTCAACCTATTTCTATTCCCCCCTTACCGTATGGCCCCGGCCGAATTGAAGGAGTTAAAGGAATAATTGAAAGATTTGTTGGAGAAGGAGTTTATTAGGCCTGGCTAATCCACTTGGGGTGCACTGGTGTTGTTTGTAAAGAAGAAGGATCGGTTACTTAGAATGTGTATTGACTATCGGCAACTCAATAGGGTCACCTTAAAGAATAGATATACTCACTCAACAGGGTCACCATAAATAATAAATATCCTCTTCCAAGGATTGATGATTTGTTTGACCAATTGCAAGGGACTAGCTTTTTCTCTAAGATTGATCTTCGGTCTGAGTATCATCAAGTGAGGGTGAGGGAATGTGATACTCCCAAGATGGCCTTCCGGACTAGATATGAGCATTATGAGTTTGTTGTGATGTCTTTTAGGTTGACCAATGCACCGGCCATCTTTATGGACCTAAAGAATAGGGTCTTCAAACCTTACCTTGATTCCTTTGTTGTGGTCTTCATTGATGGCATGTTGATCCATTCACATAGCAGGGAAAAGCATATGGGGCAATTTGAGGGTTGTATTGCAAAGATTGAGAGAGGAGAAATTATATGCCAAATATGTCAAGTGTGAATTTTGGTTGAAGGAGGTTGCATTATTGGGTCATATGGTGTCGAGGGATGGTATTAAGGTAGATCCTAAGAAAACTGATGTGATTAGAAATTGGCCTAGACCTTTGGTCAGATATTAGGAGTTTCTTGGGCCTAGCGGGTTATTATATAAGGTTTATAAATAGGTTCTCCTCCATTGCTTCCCCTATGACGAAATTGACTTAAAATAAGATTAAGTTTATGTGGATTGATGAGTATGAGAAGAGCTTCCAAACATTAAAAGACAAGCTGGTGCCCGCTCCTATATTGTTACAGGATGGGGTTGAGGGGTTTATAGTATATTTTGATGCTTCCCAAGTTTGTTTGGGTTGTGTGTTGATGTAAAATGGTAAGGTCATAGCTTATGCTTCAAGGCAACTCAAGGTGTATGAAAGGAACTATCTACCCATGATCTAGAGTTAGCTATCATTGTGTTTGCATTAAAGATTTGGCGTCACGACTTGTATGGGGTGCATGTTGATGTGTTCACTGATCACAAGAGC
The DNA here is from genome assembly GCA_025774065.1 of Solanum ossicruentum. Taxonomy (NCBI): domain Eukaryota; kingdom Viridiplantae; phylum Streptophyta; class Magnoliopsida; order Solanales; family Solanaceae; genus Solanum; species Solanum ossicruentum. Next base: position 28,206 of record JAOTQR010089808.1, read on the forward strand.
CTCCAATATGCCTTCACTCAAAAAGATCTCAACTTGAGCCAAAAGAGATGGTTAAAACTTATTAAAAACTATGATATGAGTGTGCATTATCATTTGGGTAAGGCAAATATTATGGCAGATGCTTTCATTAGAGTGTCCATGGGTAGCCTAGGCCATGATGATGGTAGTGGAAGGGATATGGCTAGCGAAGTGCATCGATTAGCTAGGTTAGGGGTTAGAATGGAGGAGGTTGGACGTGGTGATATTGTTGTTGTTGATGGTTCTAAGTCTTGTTTGGTGGATGAGGTAACAACCAAACAAGATCTTGACTCCTGCTTGCTTGAATTGAAGTCCTTGGTGAAAGAGGGCAAAGTAGAGATTTTCTCCCAAGGGGTAAATGGTTCCCCTAGGTACCAAGGTTGGTTGTGCATTCCGTATGTTCATGGTTTGAGGAGAAAATCGTTGATAAGGCCCATAATACTTCTTATTCTATCTACCCTAGTTCTAACAAAATGTATATAGATTTGAGGGATGTGTATTGGTAGGGAGGCATGAAGAGGGATATTACCAAATTCGTTTCCGGTTACCATACTTGTTAACAAGTCAAAGCCGAACACATAAGGCCGGTGGCCTAATCCAAGACATAGAGATTCCTACTTAGAAGTGGGAGGTGACTTATATGGATTTTGTGGTTGGGTTGCCCAAGACTAAGAAAGGTTTTGATTTCCATTTGTGTTGTAGTTGATAGGATGACAAAATGGGCTCATTTTCTACCAGTTAAGATTACATATGGGGCTAAAGATTATGCATGCTTATACATCTATGAGTTAGTAAGGTTACACAGGGTTCCTTTTTCCATTATATCAGATTGTGGTGCACAATTCACTTCACACTTTTGGAGGTCCTTTCAAAGGGGTCTTGGTACAAAAGTTCACCTAAGTACGAACCCTCAAACAGATTGCCAAGCCTAAAGAACCATTCAAACACTTGAGGATATGCTTAGAGCTTGTGTCTTGGAGCTTAAGGGCAGTTGGTATGATCATATTCCATTGATTGAGTTTTCCTACAACAATAGCTATCATTCTAGCATCGGTATGGCTCCATTTGAAGCCTTTTATGGTAGACGTTATAGATCACCAGTTGAGTGGTTTTAAGTTATTGCGATGGCTTTGTTGGGACCATATATGGTCATAGAAGCTCTTGAGAAGGTTAGAATAATTAGGGAGAGCTTGAAGATGGCCCAAAGTCGCCAAAAGTCCTATGTTGATGTGAGGAGAAGGGATATTGAATTCCAAGTTGGTGATTGGGTTTATTTGAAGGTCTCACCCATGAAGGGTGTAGTCCATTTTGGTAAGAAGGGCAAGTTGATCCCAAGGTATGTTGGTCCTTATGAGGTCTTAAGAAGGGTTGACAAGGTAGATTATGAGTTGAAGTTACCTAGTGAAATGAGTTTGGTTCATCCGGTGTTCCACATCTCTATTTTTAGAAAATGTATAGGTGATCCTAATGCTAGTATGCCTCTTGATGTTATAGGTTCTGTTGAGGATAACTTGACTATTGAGGAGGTTCCGGTTCGGATTTTGGATAGGTAAGTGAAAAGATTGAGGAACAAGGAGATGGCATCAATTAAGGCCCTTTGGAGGAACCAACAAGTTGAAAGTACTACATGGGAGGCCAAAGCGGACATGTAAAAGTGATATCTTTATTTTTTCCACACAACTCAAGCCTAAGGTACTAATTCTAAGGCCCCTCTGTGGGTTCAAGTCTTATATTTCAGCCCCTATGTCATTCATATGCATTCATGTTCAAGTTGGCAAATTTGAGATGATTTTACAGTCATGATAAGATTTTGAAAATGATGTTTTAAATGTAATGTTGCATTCGAGTTAGGGCTGATTTGTCTATGATCACTCTTGTAATGTACGCTTCTTTTACATTTGGGGATGAATATTTCCAAGGGGGAGATATCGAAACGACCCAAAAGTGCCCAAAAATGTTTCTCAGAATGCCTAAAATTTTAAATTCCATATATCTCAAAATCCATGCTCGATATCGAAACAGGGGGTCAAAATTAGGGGGAGGAGGGTCTAACCACGATTTAAGAACAAACGATTAGCAATTTCATTTTTTTGTAATTTTTCTTATCCAGAACCAATCTGTGATAGTGCCGTAACGCAAAGCTGTCGCGGATATGTATTAATTTTACTCCACAATAGCTCCACATCGAGGACCAGACGCGGGCCTACGTATTTTCTTACTAGTGATTTTTATCTCGGTCCAAGGCTTTGGGGTCTTGGGCCTAAGTGTTCCCAAATGTGTTTTTACCTATACTTAGTCATATTTCATCCTCATGTCATCCAAAACATTCCCCAATACTCACTCAAAAACTTAGCCATATTTTTCACTCCCAAATTTAAGTCTAAAATCCCTCATCAAGAATTAAGGATTTCCGTCAAGCTTCAAGCCTCCATTTTTAATCTTCATCAAGAACTTCCTCAAATCTAACGTATGTAGGTTTTAACCATTGATTCCTTCTACCCACTATGCCCTAATCTCTTTTTTACTCAATTTGCATGATTTAAAGTTGATTTTACAAAAGCTATGTAAAGTTGTGACTGTCTTACTATGTTTTGAGCCATAAATCTTGAATCTAATGTAAGATTTGATGAGGGGTTTTGATGTATGTTGCTTGAGGGTATTTCAAGGTTTTTATTGATGGTTTTATAGTGGATGTTCTTGCATAATTTCATCTCTATATTTCATAGTTTTATACTAGCTTTACCCATCCTCTAAGTGTTTCATAAAATATCCGGATGTGGTTTCTTGAGGAAATAAAGGTCAAAAGCCTGAGATATGATATGATTGATGTTATAATGATGAAAGGAGCTTATATATGATATAATCTGTATAATGTGTCACATTAGACCATGCCCGATCCGGGGGGGACTAAGAGCCCGGGTAACCTTATCGAGGGCTTTGTACCTTGATAACTGAGGTGGGGGTTTGTACTCATCAACAATGTGAAGGGTTTGTACTTTGCCACCAGGGTGATAAGGTGAAATTATCATCAACCATGTGATGGGTTTGTACCACACCACCAGGGTGATGGGGTGAGACTATCATCAACCAACCAAGGAATTTGTAGCTTGGAAATCTAGCTTGGTCTCTTCTACACATATGATATCCTATATGAGTATAAGTTACATAAGCATGTTTTACTTATGCACTGATCATACATGCCATATTGTCACATTATGCCTATTGCCTATTGTTATCCATTTTAACTAGGATGCCTATTTCTTGTTGCATTGCATCCTACATACTTAGTACATTCAAATGTACTAACGCATACTCTTGCCTACATGATATCACCATGTAAGAGCTGGTGATCAAGTTAATCATCCTCCTCTTGTAGCTAGTTCAGTACTACTCAAGCTAGTTGGTGAATCCTCCACTTTGGGGACCTTAGTTTATGTTGTTCTTATTATGTATTGAGACACTCTTTTTTATGTTCTACTTTGACTATGAGGGTGATCCCGGTTGCTTTGTCTTGGCCCCCGCTCCCATCTAAGTATTCGAGCTGTTTGTTGGACATGTTATGTATCTATGTATGAGTTTTGACTCTTTGCCTCTCGATTAGGAGGTTATGCAAGCTTTCCCTTAGCCCTCTTTTCCCCTATACTTACTCATTATGTCTTTCATATGCTTCCGTGACTGATGATGTGTGATGGTAAGTTAAGAGGCTTGTTTGGGGTTCCTTCGGGTTCCCCATTTGCCATGTTACATCTAGGCCCTAGGTTTGGGTCATGACAAATATGCTTGATCTAGCATAACAAAGAACATATTTTAGGGGAAAAACCTTACCTTAACTTCTATAGCATGATATAGACCAAGAAGAAGGGAAACATTTCCTAAAATGCCTCATAGCCTCTTGTTCATAGTCGTGGTGTACTTCACAACCATGAACCAAACTCTAATTGATGCAGTGTGTTGGATTTCGAGGACCATTAACAATCTAGTGCTCTGATACCAAGCTTTCTGCGACCCAAGCTTACGGTGTAAACGTGACATGGCGAATGGGCACCCAAAGGGACCCTAAACAAGCCTTTTAGCATATCATTTACAAATCCTTGATCACGGAAGCAATTAAACAACAACCAGAGAGTATAAATATTGATTAAAGGGACTAAGGGGAAGTCTTAGATAACCACAAAAAATCAAGAGTAAACAGTATAGCATAATTACATCATTTGTCCAACAACACCTCTAAATATAGAATGGGTGGGGAATAAGACACTTTTCCTGGCTCACCCTCATAGTGTTAAGAGTTCAACATAAAGGAATAACATAAGCAAGAGTTGTATATCTAGTGTCCCTGAATTTGAGGACTCGCCAAATATTATCTTCAAGATATCATAACTAGTTACGTGGAGGATGATCGTGAAGAGCTCCGGTTCCTACATTGTAACATCATGTTGGAATAGAGTATGTACATTTGAATGTACTAAGTATGCAGGATGCAATGCAACAAGAGATAGGTAAGATAGTCAAAATGCATAAACATAGGAAATGGGTAGTATAATAACAATATGGCATGCATGATCAATGTTTGAAGTAAAACATGCTTGTATAGAACTTACTACATATGTAGGAAGAGATCATTATTATAGACCAAGCAAACTAGTACTTAGAATCCAAGGCATACCACCCCCTTGGAAGGCGACCGAGGTATCTAACCCTCAATTAGCAGTACGGGCTTACCACACCCCGACAAGGAGATTAAGGTATCTACCCCTAACATAGTAGTATGGGCTTACCACTCCCAGCAAGGTGATTAAGGTATCTACCCTCCAACATTGTAGTATGGGCTTACCACCCCCCGATAAGGTGATTGAGGCTTGGCACCCCTCTTAACAAGGTGTGATCAAACTTGCAACATCACATATACTTTTTATGAACTCAATACATACATACAATCCTTTCACCATCATAAAGTCAATTAATTCATATACCATGCAATAGACCATCAATAACTTAAGAATCCTTAATCAAAAATTTTATCTAACACTTGGCGGGTGTGTAATCTTAACTCAAAATTATGCAATTCAAGAGTGAGATTATATGAGAAAATTTAATGTAAATCAATCCACCAACACTTGGTAACACCCTTATGCACGATATATTGAAACCCCTCATCAAATCTCATAATAGATCATAGATTTATAGCTCAAAACATGCT
>JAOTQR010089827.1:2525-13401 GCA_025774065.1 Solanum ossicruentum
TTTAGGAAGAATTCAAGGCTATATTTCTCTACTGGTTCTTTCCTATTGAGCTAAGGGAGGCCAAATTGATGGAATTTATGAATTTAAATCAAGGTTCTATTAGTGTGAGAGAGTATGCCGTCAAGTTCAACCAACTCTCCAAGAATATTCCACAATCAGTGGCCGAGCTGAAGTCTAGAATGAACAAGCTTGTGTTGGGTCTGTTCATATTGATTAGTGAGGAGTGTTGTGAAGCCATTTTGATAGGTGATATCGATTTGTCTTGCCTCATGCTTATGCCAAACAATTAGAGGGGAAAATGTTGAGAAGGAGGAGAATGGGTGAGGCCAAGAGGGCCCATCTTAAAGGTAGATTCCAAAATCCTAGGGGTGGCCAGCTACCTCAAGGCCATAAGTTCCAAGGCCAAGGGTTTTCCAATGTACCTAAAAGAAGGGTTGCTAATGATAATCAAAAATTCGAAGGTGGAGGCAGTGTGGTGCCTCACACCATATGCTTAAGACGTGGTCGGAACCATAATGGCCTATGCATGAGAAATTCAAATGCTTGCTTTGTTTGTGGTGAGGTGGGTCATAAGGTGACTGATTGCCTAGTCTACAAAACAAAGATAGAGATAGTCATCCATAATGCCATGGTGTAAATGTAGGTCCTGAGGGAAGAGGGGGCCAACAAGGGGATGCCGCAAGGAACAATAGGTTCTATGCTCTTCAAGGGGAAAAAGGGTGGATCAGGTGCCTGATATCATCACCAATATGTTAAAAGTTTTTTATTTTTATGTGTATGCAGTGATAGACCTGGGTGCCACTCTTTCTTCTATTACTCCTTATGTTGGCAAAAAGCTCTATGTTGAAACCAAACTATTGTGTAAGTCTAATGAAGTTGTCTACTCCCGTTGGTGCATCCACTATTGCTAGAAGAGTCTATAGAAATTGTCCAGCTTTCATTTTGCATAAATCTTGCCTTGTCATTTTGTTGAATTAAATATGGTGGATTTTGATGTCATTCCTGGTATGGATTGGTTGCATGGTAGTATGCATCTATTGATTATGAAACTTGTGGGTAAAATTCCAATTCCTGGTTGAACAAGTCTTTGAGTGGGAGAGTCATGATGTTGTGGTCAAGGGTAGATTCATTTCTTTCATTAAAGACAAAAAGCTTAGTTCTAAGGGGTGTCTCTATCATCTTTTGAGGGTTAGGGACGTTGAGTCCAAAGCCCTTCCTATAAAGTCTATTTTAGTGGTTAATGAGTTCCTTGATGTCTTTCCGATGAGCTTCGTAGTGTTCCTCCCTAAAAGGAAATAGATTTTGACATAAACCTCCTTCTCAATACTCAACCTATTTCTATTCCCCTTAACCGTGTGGCCCTGAAGGAGCTAAAGGAGTTGAAAGAGCAATTGAGGGATTTGTTGGAAAAGAGTTCTATTAGTCCTAGACAATCATCTTGGGGTGCACCGACGTTGTTTGTTAAGAAGGATTTTGCTACTCTTAGAATGTGCATTGATTACTGACAACTTAATAGGGTCAGCATAAAGAATAAGTACCCCCTACCAAGAATTGATGATCTTTTTGACCAACTTCAAGGGGTCACTTCTCTAAGATTAATATTCGAATCAGTTATTACCAAGTGAAAGTAAGGGATTGTGACATTCCCAAGATGGCCTTCTGAGGTAGGTATAGGCATTATGAGTTTGTGATTATGTCATTTGGGTTGACTATGCACCAACTATATTTATGGATCTTATGAATAGGTTCTTCAAACCCTACCTTGACTTGTTTGTGGGGGGTTTTATTGAAGATATCTTCACCTATTCCCATAGAGAGGAGGAGCATCTGGATCACTTGAGAGTGGTGTTGTAAATCTTAAGGAAGGAGAGGTTGTACGCCAAATATGAAAAATGTGATTTTTAGTTGAAAGAGGTTTCTTTCCTAGGTCATGTGGTGTAAGGTGATGGCATTAAGGTGGATCCTAAAACGACGGAGGTGATTATAAATTGTCCTAGACCATTCTCTCCATCAGACATTAGAAGTTTCATGGATTTGGTGGGTCATTACCGAAGGTTTGTAAATGACTTCTCTTCTATTGCTTCTCCTATGACTAAGTTGACCCAAAAGAAGGTGAAATTTGTGTGTACCGATTTGTGTGAGAAGAGTTTCCAAATCTCGAAAGATAAGCTTGTTTGTGCTCCTATCTTTGTTGGAAGGGTTTGTTATGTGTTATGATGCCTCGCGAAATGGTTTGCATTGTGTTTTGATGCAAAATGGTAAGGTGACTGAAGCAACCCCGAAAAGTGCTTGAAAACGTACCTCAAAATGTCAAGAATTTTAAATTCCATATATCTCAAAATTTGTTTGTCATTTTGAAATTTTGACTTTATATTCTTATTCAGGGGGTCTAATTAGGGGGGAAAAAGTCTAACCCCGATTTTCGAGCAACCATAGCAAAATTTGATTTTTCCAAAATTTCAATTTCTAGAGGCAGTCCACGACAGCTCTACGACACGCCTCTGTCACGGAGAAGTGTTAATTTTGCCCAATTTTATTTTCTCGGTCCAAGACTTTTAGGTCTTGGGACTAAGTATTCCCAAGCGTATTTTACCTATAATTAATCAAATTTCACTCACATATCACCCAAAATATTTCCCAATACTCACTCAAACACTTAGTTATATTTTGACTCCCCAGACTCAAGTCCCAAACCCTCATCCCAAGCTAAATTTCACTTTCAAGGTTCTTCTTCAAGCTTCAAGTCTCCATCTCCAATGTTCACCAAGTTCATCTCCAAGCTAAGGTATGTGGGTTTCTTTCATGGGTTCCTTCATCCATGATGCATAAGCCTCCTTTTACATAAATTGTATGATTTAAAGTTGATTTACAAATGGATCTTGATTATTAAGAAATTCACTGCACACTATGTTAAAGATATGTAAAGTTGTGACTGTTTTGCTATGTTTTGAGCTATAAATATTTGAACTATTGTAAGATTTGAGAAGGGATTTTGATCTATATGTCTGGAGGGTGTTGCAAGGTGTTGATTGATTATTTTACAATTGATTTTCTTGTATGATTTCACTCCTATATATCATGGTTTTATACTAGCATTACACCCCCTCAAAGTGTTTGATAAAATGTCCAGATATGGTTTCTTGAGGAATTAAAGGCCCAAAGCATGATATATGATATGAATGATGTTATGATGATGAAACGAGCTTATATATATATAATACTCTATATAAAGTGTTGCATTAGACCATACTCAATTTGGGGGACAAGAGCCTGGGTAACCACGTTGGGGGTTTGTACTCCTCAACCATGCAAGGGGTTTATACTTCGTCACTGTGTTCGTAAGATATTATTACAATCAACAATGTGAGAGGTTTATACCATACAACCACCAAGGATTTTATACCTTACACAACTAGCTTGGTCTCTTCCACCCATGTGATATCTTATTTGAGCATCAGTTTCTTAAGCATGTTTTACTTAAACATTGATCATATATATCATATTGTATGTTATGCCTATTGCTTAATATTATGCATTTTGATTATGATGTCTATCTTTTATTACATTGCATGCTGCATATTTAGTACATTCAAATGTACTAACATATTTTCTATTCCTACATGATGTCACTATGTAGGAACCGGTGCCCAAGTTGATCATCCTCTTCCATATGGCCAGTTCGGTGCTATTCAAGCTAGTTGGTGAGTCCTCCACTTCGGGGACCTAGTCTATGTTTCTTCTATTATGTATTGAGACATTCATCTTTATTGCTTACGTTGACAATGGGGGTGAGCCCGGTTACTTTGTATTGGCCCCCACTCTGATCTAGGTATTGGAGGTATTTGCTGAACATGTTAAGTATCAATGATATGAGTTTAACTCTTTTCTTTTGACCATGATATTGTGCAAGCTTTTCCCTTAGCCACGTTTTCCCCATTCTTTTATCTTTGATACTTGATTTACTGCTACCGTAACCAAGGATGTGTAATGATGCTTTATGAGGCTTGCTTGGGCATCCTTCGGGTTGCCCTTGCGCAGTGTCATGTCTAGGTCCTAGGCATAGGTCATGAAAAACTTGCTATCAGAGCACTAGGTTGATAGATTCTTGGACTTTAACACACCACATTGATTAGAGTCCTATTCATAGTTGTGAAGCGTGCCATAACTATGAGTAGGACGCTTTGAGGCATCTTAGGAAATGTTTCTATTCTTCATGTTCTAAGTTGTGCTATACAGTTATGGTAAGTTTTCCCCCTGAAGATTATTAGTTGCTATACTAGACTATGCCAAATAATAGAGGAAGACGGGCCCAAACTCCTGGGGAACAACCTACCAATGGTGAGCTCCGGGATGCTCTTTTTATGCTTGCCCAATTGATGGCCAACCAAGTCCAACAAGGGGCCCAATCCCCTCGTTCTACTACCCAGGAGCTCGGCTAAGAGACTTCATAAGGATGAATCCTCCAATTTTTCATAGGTCAAAGGTGGATGAGGATACACAAGAGTTCATTGATGAGGTCTACAAAATCTTGAATATTATGGGCATTGAGCCGAATGAAAAGGCGAAGTTGGCGGAGTACCAACCCCAAAGGGTAGCTTAAATTTGGTATGACAAATGGAAGTGTGAGAAGGAAATTGGTATTGTGGTGTATTAGAAGAGTTCAAATTGGCCTTTCTTAATTGGTTTTTCCCTCTTGGGCATAGGGAAGCAAAGTTGGTAGAGTTTATGAACTTGAAATAAGGTGCTATGAGTGTGAGGAAGTATGCCCCTAAATTTAATCAACTTTCAAAGTATACTCCCCATTTAGTGACTAGTCCTAGATCTAGGATGAATAAGTTTGTGATGGGGGTCTCTGACTTGGTAAGTGAAGAATAACAGTCCTCCATGCTAATTAGTAACATGGACTTGCCTCTATTGATGACCTATACCGAGCAAATAGAGGAGGAGAAATTGAGGAAAAGAAGGGGGAATGAGGCCAAGAGGGCCCGATTTGAGGGTAAATTCGTAAAGGGTGTTAAATTTTGTCAAGGGAAATGGTCTCCTCATGCTACTAATAGGGGGCTTGCCAATGACTTCCCTAGGCCTCAAGGTGTTGGTAGGATGGATCCTATTGATGTCTGCCCTAGATGTGGGAAGGGTCATAATGGCCCGTATTTGAAGGGCTCTAATGTATGCTATGAATATGAGGAGCTTGGTCACAAGAAGGTAGTTTGTCCAAGAAATCATGGCAAGGTCTGGGCTGCTAATGCGATCCCATTGGGGAACAATGGTCCTCAAGGTGGTTCCCTAAGGCACAATCGATTTTATGCTCTACATTGGAGGCAAGGGGTTGGTGAGGTCCCCGATGTTGTTACTGGTATGTTTAAAATCTTTAACTTGGATGTGTACACTTTGATCGATCCGGATGCCACTGTTTCCTTTGTTAACACTCTTGTTGCTAAAAAGTTGCATATTGTCCTCAAGTTATTGCCTGAATCATATGAAGTGTCTACTCCTATTGGTGCCTCTAGTTTTGCTAGAAAAGTTTATAGAAGTTGTCATATTTGCATTTTGCATATGTTGATGCCTGGTGATTTTGTTGAATTAGACATGGTAGACTTTGATGTCATTCTTGGGATGGACTGGTTGTATGCCTACTATGCTTCTATTGATTGTATAACCCATAGTTTCAAGTTTCAATTTCCTAATGAACCCGTCCTTAAGTGGGATAGTCAAGATGTGGTGGTCAAAGGTAGGTTCATTTCATGCATTAAAGCCCATAAGTTGATTTCTAGGGGGTGTTTGTACCATCTTGTGAGGTTTAAGGATATGGAGTTGAAAGTCCGTTCCATTGATTTGGTCTTCGTTGTATACAAGTTTCTTGATGTCATCCCAAATGACCTTCCTGGTGTCCCTCCCGAAAGGGAGATGGATTTTGGCATAGATTTCCTTCCCGATACTCAACCTATCTCCATTCTCTATTATTGTATAGCACCGACAGAGTTGATGGAGTTAAAGGAGGAACAGAAAGATTTGTTGGAAAAGGGATTTATTAGAACTAGTTAATTACCTTGGGGTACTCCGGTGTTGTTTGTCAAAAAGAAAGATAGGTCACTTAGGATGTGCATTGATTACCGGTAACTGAATAGGGTCACTATAAAGGATAGATATCCTCTTCAAAGGATTGATGATTTCTTTGACTAAATGCAAGTGGCTAGCTTTTTCTCTAAGATTGATCTTCGGTCCGGGTATCATCAAGTGAGGGTGAGGGAGTGTGACTATCCCAAGACGGCCTTCCAGAATGGATATGCACATTATGAGTTTGTAATGATGTCATTTGGGTTGACTAATGCACCGACTATCTTCATGGACCTAATGAATTAGGTCTTTAAACCTTACCTTGATTTGTTTATTGTGGTCTTTAATGATGATATTTAGATCTACTCACATAGTAGGGAGGAGCATATGGGTCATTTGAGGGTTGTGTTGCAAAGGTTGAGGAAGGAGAGATTGTATGATAATTATGATAAGTATGAATTTGGTTGAAGGAGGTTGCATTATTGGGTCATGTAGTGTTAGGGGATGGTATAAAAGTGGATCCTAAGAAAACCGTTGTGACTAGGAATTGGCCTAGACCATTGGCCCCGTCGGATATTAGGAGCTTCTTGTGCCTTGGGGGTTACCATAGAAGGTTTGTGAATGGGTTCTCCTCTATTGCTTCCCCTATGACCAAATTTACTCAAACGAAGGCTAAGTTTGTGTGTACCAATGAATATGAGAGAAGCTTTCAAACATTGAACGGTAGGCTTGTGTCCGCTCCTATATTGTCACTACCAGATGGGCTTGAGCTTTTTGTTGTGTATTGTGATGCATCAAGAGTTAGTTTGTCTTGTGTGCTTATGAAAAATGAAAAGGTCATAGCTTATGCTTCTGGACAACTCAAGGTACATGAAAGGAACTACCTTACCCATGATCTAGACTTAGTCATCGTTGTGCTTACATTAAAAATTTGGCTTTATTACTTGTATGGGGTGCATATTTATGTCTTCACCGATCATAAGATCCTTCAATATATCTTCGTTCAAAAAGACCTTAACTTGAGACAAAGAAGGTGGCTAGAACTTCTCAAAGACTATGACATGAGTGCGCATTATCATTTAGGTAAGAAAAATATGGTGGCGAATTCTTTGAGTTGGGTGTCTATGGATACCCTAGCTCATGTGGATGGTGGCGATAGGCAAATGGCTAGGGAGGTGTATAGATTGGATAGACTGGGGTTAGGTTGAAAGAGTTTGATGATGACGGTATAATTGTTGTTGATGGGTCTAAGTCTTCAATGGTTTATGAGGTGATAGTAAAACAAGATCTTGATTCTACCTTGCTTGAGTTGAAGTCCTTGGTGAAATAGGGCAAAGTAGAGGTTTTCTCCTAAGAGAGAGATGGTTTCCTTAAGTACCAAGGTAGGTTGTGTGTCCCTTGTGTTCATGGTTTGATGGAGAAGATTCATGATCAGGCCCATAATTCTTCTTATTCTATCCACGTTAGTTCCAAAATGTATACAGACTTGAGGGATGTGTATTAGTGGGGAGGCATGAAGAGGGACATTGCCAAATTTATTTTTGGGTGTCATAGTTGTCAACAAGTCAAAGCCAAACATCAAAAGCCGAGCGGCCTAACCCAAAATACAGAGATTTCCACTTGGAAGAGGGAGGTGATTAATATGTATTTTGTGGTTGGGTTTCCCAAGACCAGAAAGGGTTTTGATTCCATTTGGGTGGTGGTTGATAGAATGACGAAATCAACTCACTTTCTACTGGTTAAGACCACCTATAGGGCTGAAGAGTATGCATGGTTGTACATCCATGAGTTAGTGAGGTTACATGGGGTTCCTTTATCCATTATATAGGATCGTGGTGGAAAAGTCACTTCACACTTTTGGAGGTATTTTCAAAAAGATCTTGGTACAAAAGTTCACCTTAGTAAAGCCTTTAACCCTCAAACGGATGGCCAAGCTAAAAGAGCCATTCAAACACTTGAGAACATGCTAAGAGCTTCTGTATTGGAGTTGAGAGGTAGTTGGGATGACCATCTTCCTTTGATGGAGGTTTCCTACAACAATAGCTATCACTTTAGTATTAGTATGACTCCTTCTGAGGCTCTTTATGGGAGACATAGATCACCCGTTGGTTGGTTTAAGGTTGAAAAAGTGGCTTATTTGGGACCGGATCTGGTTGTGGAGGCTCTTGAGAAGGTTAAGGTGATTAGGGAAAGGTTGAGAATATCCTAAAGTTATCAAAAATCTTATGCCAATGTGAGAAGAAGAGACATTGAATTCAGCGGGTGTGATTGGGTTTATTTGAAAGTTTCTGCAATGAAAGATGCGGTCCTTTTTCATAAAATGGAGAAGTTGGGTCTAAGGTATGTTTGTCCTTGTGAAGTCTTGAGAAGGGTTGACAATGAATTGAAGTTGCCTAGTAAAATGAATTTGGTTCACCGGTGTTCCATGTCTTAATGTTGAGAACATGTGTTGGTGACCCTTATACTATTGTTCCTCTTGATGCTGTAGGTGTTTTTGAGGATTACATGACCTACGAGGAGGTTCCGGTTCAGATCCTAGATAGACAAGTAAAGACATTGAGGAATAAGGAGGTGGCATCCCTTAAGGTCCTTTGGAGTAACCAACAAATCGATAGTTCTACTTGGGAGGCCTAAGTGGATATGCAAAAATGGTATCCTTATCTTTTCCACTATCCTCAAGAATAAGGTACTAATTCTAAGTCCCCTATGTGATTTCATGTCTTATGTTTCATCCCCTAAGTCATGCATATGTATTCATGTTTAAGTTGGCAAGTTTATGATGATTTTATATTTACATTGAGATTTTGAAAATGGTGTTTTAAATGTAATGTTGCACTTTAGTTGGGGATGGTTTTTTTAATGATCATTCTTGTCTTGTATGTCGCTTTTACATTCGGGAACAAATGTTTCTAGGGGGGAGATATTGAAATGACTCCGAAAAGTGCCTGAAAACATGCCTCGAAATGACTGGAATTTTCAATTCTATATATGTCAAAATTTGTTATTTCAAAAATTCCACTTCATATTCTTGTTTAGGATGTCCAAATTAGGGTTGTCCCTAATTTTTTAGAGAAACCATAGCAAAATTTGATTTTTCCAAAATTTCAACTTCTAGAGGTAGTCCGCGATAGCTCTGCGACATGCCTTTTTCATGTAGCAGTGTTAATTTTTCCCCATTTTGTTGTCTCAGTCTAAGACTTTTAATTCTTGCGCCTAAGTATTCCCAAGCGTGTTTTTACCTATACTTAGTCATATTTCACCCTCATTTCACCCAAAACATTTCCTAATAGTGACTCAAACACTCAGTCATATTTTCACTCCTCAAACTCAAGTTCCAAACCCTCATCCCAAGCTAAGGTTCTCCTTTAAGGTGCTTCATCAAGCTTCAAGTCTTCATCTCCAATCTTCACCAAGTTCAACTCCAAGGTAATGTATGCTGGTTTCTTTCATGGGTTTCATTCACCCATGATACCTAAGTCTCCTTTTACATAAATTGCATTATTTAAAGTTGATTTACAAATCGGTCTTGATTATTATGAAATTCACTTCACACTATGTTAAAGCTATGCAAAGTTGTGACTATTTTGCTATGTTTTGAGATATAAATCTTTACTCTATTGTAATATTTGAGAAAGGATTTTGATTTATATGTCTGGAGGGTGTTGCAAGGTCTTGATTGATGGTTTTACTATGGATTTTCTTGCATGACTTCATTCCTATATTTCATGATTTTATACTAGCATTACAGACCCTCAAAGTGTTTGATAAAATGTTCAGATGTGGTTTTTTGAGGAATTAAAAACCTAAAGCATGAGATATGATATGACTGATGTTATGATGATGAAATGAGCTTCTGCATATGATATAATCTATGTAAAATGTTGCATTAGACATACCTGATCCGGGGGGACAAGAGCTCAAGTAACCATGTTGGGGGTTTATACTCATCCACCATGCGAGGGGTTTATACTTCATCACCATGTTGTTAAGGTGTGATTATAATCAACCATGTGAGGGTTTACACCATACAACCACCAAGAGGTTTATACCTTGAACAACTTGCTTGGTCTCTTCTACATATATGATATCGTGTATGAGCAAGATTTACTTAAGCATTTTCATACATGTTATATTATATACTATGTCTATTACTTAATATTATGCATTTTGATCAGGATGCGTATCTATTGTTGAATTGCATTCTACATACTTAGTTCATTCAAATGTACTAAAGCATACTCTATGCCTACATGATGTCACCATGTAGGAGCCAGTGCCCAAGTTGATCATCCTCCTCTACCTGGCTAGTTTGTTGCTATTCCAGCTAGTTGGTGAGTCCTCCACTTCGAGGACCTAGTCTATCTTTCTTTTATTTTGTATTGAGATATTCATCTTTATTTCTTATTTTGACTATAAAGGTGATCCTGGTTACTCTGTCTTGGCCCCGCTCTTATCTATATATAGAGGTGTTTTTTGGGCATGTTAAGTATCTATGATATGAGTTGAATTCTTTTCTATTGGCCATGATATTATGCCAGCTTTTCGTTAGTCCTATTTTCCCATTTTTTTTATCTTTGATGCTTGATTTATTGCTTCCGCGACTAGTGTGCTGTCAAAATAAAACACATTTATTGCATGAAACAAAGGATTTTATGAGTTCTTAAAGTGACGTTTTACTGTTTTGATGGGTTTTAGTTTTAATCGGCAGAAAAGTGAGGTTGTCATGATTTTTGAAGAAAACTTATAGATTTTGCTAAAGCATAGGCCATACAAGCCCACCTAAGAGTCATATTTCACATTACGAGTCGTAGGTTGTGTC
>JAOTQR010089827.1:15905-33423 GCA_025774065.1 Solanum ossicruentum
ATAGCAGTGATGACAAGGAGTGGTAAGAGCACAATAGACCCCCTATGTTGGTTATGGTGGCTAAAGTCGTCGAGAAGGGTCTTGATAGTGAAGTTGAAGTTGAGGGAGAAGATCCGAAGGGTGTTGGGATACAACAAGAAAAGATAAGGGAGCATGACAAAGTGAAGTCCATCCCAAAACCTCCTCCTCCATTCCCTCAATGGCTCAAAAATTAGGAAGATAAGTGTAAATTCAAATACTCCTCTCAATATTGAAGCAACTCTCCATCAATATCTTTCACCTAGAAGAATTGGAGAAAATGTCGGGATATGCTAAATATATAAATGATTTAGTCACCAAGAAATGCACTTTGAGCTAAGAGTTCTCACAAGAATACCAATAATGTAGTGTAAATATGAATAAATGTCTTACTCAAAAGCAGGAAAACCCCAGGGCATTCACCATACCCTGCACTATCAGCGATGTTGAATTTACAAAAGCATTATGCGACTTAGGAGAAACATCAATTTAATGCCTCTTGTCGTGTTCAAAAATCTTGGTCTTGGTACTCCTACTACAACATGAATGAGGTTGCTCATGGAAGATCGAACCATTAGAAATCTAGATGGAATCCTTTTGTATATGCTTGTTAAAGTTGATAAGTTCATCTTTTCGACAGATTTTGTGATCCTTAAGTCAGCTGTTGTTCAGGGTTAATGATATAGAAGTTATGTTTGATATCTGCCAATTGATGAAACACCTAGATGAGTGCTAGAGCGAGGTGTAGATCCTCGATGATAGTTGACAGAGGAAGATGACAAAGTCAAGCCACGACGTTAAATAAGGTGCTTCTTGGGAGGCAACCAACGCATTTTGCTAATTATTTGTTTGTTTGAGACATAGAGTAGTAGTAGTGGTTTGTCTTAAATTTAGAGATAATGATGCAATTGTAATAATTTTAAGCACTTCTGTGCTTTGAGACTTGATTTGCATGTAAAAAAATGAAAGAGCTGAAGATTTGGAAAAATTGGACTAGTAGCAGCTCCTACGAGCAGGCCTATGAGCCTTCGTCTTCACTATGACTCGTAGTCATGCTGTGTAGGGGGAAACAGTGAGTAGCTGAAGTTGGCACAAACATTACGTGCCAAACTTATGATTCATAGGATCCCCTACGAGTCGTAAGAGGGGTTCATAGTGCTCATGTATGAAATTAAAATTTTTCTAAGTGTTGGGTATATATGAAACCTCGACTATGAGTGGTATGACAACTTATGACTCGAATTTGTGGAAGTTCAAAGGATGAACCGTTCGGAATATGAAGAGTCAAACATCTTTTACCTCTTCATCTTCCTTGAAAAAATGTTCCCTTTTAGTTTATACGCTTCCCCCACCAATACTTTTCATTAATTAATGCATGCATAAATCTTTCACCCACTAAGATCCCCCAACAAGCCAAGTGATCACTAACATACTCATCCGGTTTTTCTCTTCCTGTTTATTCATTCGTCAACCTGGTAAGTTCTCACAGTTAAATTTTGTGTATCTCTGAGATAAAAATTCCTTGATCAATGAAAGATGGAATGGAGGCTTGAAATCATGATTAGCTTACCTATGCAAAAGTACTTGTGAAAGTAAGGAGCATGTGCTATATAATTAGTTATATCTTTGAAAAAGGTAAAGTTTGGAATGTTGTTCATGATTGATGAATTTGTTATCTAACATTATGACCCTGTACATGTGTTGCTTATTTTATGGATCATAATAAACCTTGTGTGGGTTAAAATTGTTGGATTGGGTGGTAGTGTAGTATAGTTGCCCGTATGTGTTGATGGCATAAATTTTAGGTGAAGTTTGAACTGTTAAGGAGGAATACATACTTTGTTTTGACATGTTAGGTAATGAGTTACACTTATGCTCAATATTACACTGCCTATGCTCTTATGATTACCACCTTTAATGAATCTTTGAGCTGATTGTCGATATTTGTGGAAAGACTTAATACACTTGTCAGACACTCTATTTTCGTCTACGAGGATTCACTACGAGTCATAGGTCTCTCTACTAGTCCTAGTGGCCATTTGTAGAAGGGAGCAGTAATCCAAGGTGCCTGAAATTTTTTCATACATGTTTCACCTACGACTCGTAGCACCTATAATGAGTCATGATAGTGGTTACGTGACCTGATTTGAATTTTTAAAGTATCTTTGGAACAAGATATGAGTGAAGACTATGACTCATAGGTCACCCTACAAGTCGTACCTAAATCCTGAATCTGAAACCTTGAACCTTGTTTTGTCCCTTTTCTTTAAGATGTCATATTGTTAATTATGTTATTATCTTGTATATTGGTGCCAAATAGTACGGTACTCAGAAGTTGGTTTGTAATGGTTTTGCAGAGACAATGTCTCCAAGAGGGAGATGGGTGGTTGCACCACCCCCAAAATACCAATCAAGGGTTGACACATCCGAGGATAAGCAGTGAAATAAGGAAATAGATGTACATCCTGATCATGAGGCTAGCTTGCCCTTACAACAAGCACAATCACCTAGGGTATCGAATGGAGGAGATAGCCATTCCCGATCCGATGAGGAGAGGATGGAGGTATTTACTAGAGGATTAGTTGTTGAAAGAACACGAACGTGGAGGGTAGGATCAATGCATTTGAGGAAAGAGTGCAGATGAGGCTCAAGGGAGCTAGGCCTGCCGATGTGAGTGCACTTACCGAGTAGTTGGCCATCTTCAAGTCCGATTTATTAAAGCTGTTGGCAACCCGCATTCCATCCCCAAAGGTAGAACAGGGATGTGACAAAGCTTTTGATTGGATCATCGACCCTCCAGACACCCGGGGGAAGAAGCCTCTAGAGCATGCTGATCCAGTGCCGACCCCGAAGAGGCAAAGACTTGAGAAGAGGATGCCATACCTATTGAGGTGGTGCAGGGGTCAATTATGTTGGCAGCTATGCAGAGAGAGAGCACAGAACACCCCGCATAGAGAGTGTACTTCCGACACTACAGTAGAGGAGGAGAGCTAGCCTCAGGACCCCGCCGATCAGACCAAGACTAGTGCATGGGCACCAATATGTTTGACTTCTTTCGACCCCAGTTCTATATTGACATTTTGGATACTTTCTTCTCTTTTTAGAAATCTTGTTTTTGTGTGGTTTTTGGTTGTGTTTTAATTATATTCATGTGGATGTTATTTTTACTTTTAGTTTGAATGTTTATTTTTGGTTCTTAATGAATGTATGTATATGTATCTATGTTATAATGTTTTGTTCTTGTTTTGTCTTTACGTTGAGGAAAAAGTATCATCTTTTGGTAGAGTGGTGGAGGTTATGGATTAAGGTGAAGTCTCGTAGCCTCAAGTCCATAACATCCCCTATTTTTGATCCCAAGGTTTTCTTGTCGTATTTAGTTTTCCTTGTGGATGTTTAATTTTTTATTAAACCGACATGTTTTAGGAAGTATAGATTAATTATAAATGCATAGTAATGTTATCTTATGGAATATATATATATATAGCTATTAAATTTTCTTTAAAATTTTGATGCAAAATTGGGTACCCTCAAAATTTTTGAGGTTCTGATTATTGATGCATTCATATATTTTTGTTGTTCATGGCAACGTTTGTTCTGATATTATGAAGGTAAGCTGAGACTAAAAGCATGACCTGTGAGTCTATATTTGATTATGGATGCAAATATCATGTGTGTTGTGAGCTTACTTTGATGCATTAATGTATCATATGGACTTAGAACTTGCCTAGTACACTAAGATTGGTTTGGTGAATTTGTTGATTTTGAAGTGATCTTAGGCCTTTGTTCTGATAGTAAGCCCACTTTTGCCTAAATGACCTACCAAATTAACTAGTGAATCCTTTGTTTCAAATGTTTGAGCTTCTCATGCACTTATATTTTTTTTCTTAACACCTTCCTAACCTCACCTCCCTTGATGAAATACCCTGATATTGGCCCTGATCTATCCTTGAACATGTGAACCTTGATTGAGGCTAAAAGCCTAAGTTGAGGGTAGCTGCATTAGTTGCCCTGGCTTGAGGAATAGATAATGTGTACTTCACTTCTTTAGGCTAAAAACCTAAGTTGAGGGTGTCCCTTATTGTGGTAAAGTAAAAAAAATGAGGTAGTTAGTTGAGGTGAAAAGAAAGAAAATGAATAATCATGAACCGAGCAAAGAAAATGAAAGAAAAAAGTGTCTTGAGTTGTAAAAATTAGCAAAAATGAGCTCAAAATGAAGGCACAACTAAAAAGTGAAAGCATAAACTCGGGAAAAAAGCTTTAAAAGGGGAAATAAGGGAGGAGTTGGTGAAAGGGTTGGAGTATGAAAGCAAAAAGTATTGGTAAACATGGTTCAAGGATAGCTTTTATTCACAATTTGCCCAAAACTCCATACCAAAGCCCTTGAGCCCATGTTACAAGCCAATAAGTCCTAAAGTGATCCCAATTCACTTTTGAACTAAACCAAAAAATTAATATAGGGGAAAGCTTATGGTGTTAGTATTGTACATGAATTTTAATTGTGAGAGTGAGAATGCTTTCTCAGTCCCTGATTTCTGAATTTGCTTGAGTGAGCATAAGGGACTTCTTTCTAGTGAGGGCATTTGCACTACTTGATTAACATATGACTATGCTAGTGATTGTGGAAGATTGATGCTCCTTAGCTTATCATTGTTGGATTACCAGGTATCTCATTATGTTCCTATTTGCTAAATAGTTTTACAATCCTGTTTTGAAAATGGTAGTTGGGCATCTGAATCAGAGAAGTTGATATGTATGCCATTAGTCTAGTTTCTATGTATTTCTCTTTGTCCATGTAGATTGAGTCATCGCTTGAGGAAAAGCAATAATTCTATGTTGAGGGTGTTGATGTGCGGTCAAAATACAACACATTTGGTGCCTGAAACAAAGGATTTTGTGAGTTCTTAAAGCAATTTTTTTTGTTTTCATGTTAATCTTGTAGAAAAGTTAGGTTGACATGATTGCGAAGAAACTTTGCAGATTTTGCTAAAGCATAGGCCAGAGGAGCCCACCTACAAGTCGTAGTTCACACTACGAGTCAAAGGTTGTGTCATAGCAAGAATCAGAGACAAAAAATCAGAAATGTACCAAGTGGGTCTTGCTCCAACGAGCCTAGCCATGAGTTGTAAGACACTCTATGACTCATACATGTGGGCTCGTAGCAAGAATCAGAGAGCCAAAATGTTGGACCAAAAACTAAAGACCAAGACTACGAGATCAACATACTAGTCATAGCCTAAGCAACGACTCGTACCTATGGGTTGTACCAGTTCAGTCCTAGATGCCAAGATCCTGATACGAGGCCCCGGATCAACATACTAGTCGTAGCCCAAGCAACGACTCATACCTATGGGTTGTACCAGTTCAGTCCTAGATGCCAAGATCCTGATACGAGGCCCCGACTACGACTTGTAGGTCATCCTATGAGTCGTAACTATGAAATTTAGCTGATATGAGTTATCTTTTCTGCATAAATTTTAGGGTTGTTTTGGATACACTATAAATAGTTTAAGTTAGGTTATTTTGGGAGGGTTCGACTAGAGATATTACTCAAGGATAATTTTTAAGCTTTTTCTTAGATTTTAGTGTAGATTATTTGTTCTTCCTTGAATGACTCATTTTGTGAAATTGTAAACCTTGCTTTGTATGCATTGTAGATCAATCAAGCTTGTGGGTTTGCAACTTGTGGTATTTATTTCCTTCATTGTTATTGGTGAAACTCTCAACTATGTCTCGTATTTGCATTTTTGTATATTTTGTTTTATCCATGAGTAGCTCAGCACCCACAACATGGGGTTGTGGGAACCATGGGAGTTGACTTGAGATGACCTAGGTTTTGTGCATATTTATGATTGGAGTTTTGCATGTATTTTTTATTTCCATTCATGATGAATGTTGTTTGGTGGTGGCCAACCCCTAATCCTGCCCACTATCATGATCCTGATCAAGGTACTAACGAATAGGAAAAGGGTCAAAGGATTTGGTTGATGTTTTCCCATCTAATCGAACAAACCTGACCAAGGGGATATTGACTGGGACAATATGTAATGATTAGTTTACATACCATGGTAGCCGACAAAGCGCTCGGGTGAAATTCGACCTTCACCTTCACAAAAGGGCAGGAAAGAACCTAAGTTACCATCCTGCATGCAATTTACTAATCATGGTTATGTTATCTAGGGTAATTGAGTCAACAAATCATGGGTAACACAATTCCCAAGTCGTTCCCGGACTCGAGCATTTTCCCGCAATCTTATTAGCAATTATTTTATGCTATTTTAAAATCACAATTCCCCTCTCATTTTTAGAGATTATAGTTATAGATACTAGGAATGATTAGTAGTAAAATCTTATAGTCAAGCCCTGTATTCCCTGCACAGTCGACCCTAACCTCGATTAATTACCGATAGCGACCGCTTTCTTATTGGCGCGTGACTATCAATCAGTGACCAAGGATGTATAATGATTCTTTATGAGGCTTGCTTGGGTTCCCTTCAGGTCCCCCTTGCACCGTGTCATGTCTAGGCCCTAGGCTTGGGTCGTGACAGTGATAGTATATTTCTCTAGACAACGTAAGGTGCATGAAATGAATTATCCTACCCATGAAATCTTGAATTTGTTGCTATGGTATTTGCTTTGAAAATTTGGCGTCACTACTTCTATAGGGTTTATATTGATGCGTTTACCAATCATGAAAGTCTCCTTACCTAAAATGATCTCAACTTAAGACAAAAAAAGGTGTTTAGAAGAGTGTACATTATCATCCAGGCAAAGCTGATGTTGTGGCCAATGCACTAAGTACTTTATATTGATGATGGTGGTAAAGAGGTGGCTAGAGAGGTCCATCAAATGGTTAGATTAGGCATTAGGTTGGAAGAAGTTGATAATGGTGGTGTAGTGCTTTTTGATGGTTCTAAGTATTCTTTGATTGAGGAGGTAAAGGCAAACTAATATCTTAACCCTGCCAATTTAGAGTTGAAGGCCTTGGTGAGGGATGGTAAAGTTGAATTTTTCTCCCAAGGGGGAGATGGTGTACTTTGGTATGACGGTAGGTTTTATTCCTAAAGTTGGTGACTTGAGAAAGAAGATTTAAGATGAGGCTTATAACTATTCTACTCACCCTGGTTCCACAAAGATGTATAGAGATTTGAGGGAAGTATTTTGGTAGGGTGGCATGAAGAGAGATATTGCTAAGTTTGTATCCAGTTGTCATAATTGCCAATAAGTGAAAGATGAACATCAAAGGTCGGGTGGCCTAGACCAAGATATAGAAATTCCTACTTGGAAGTGGCAGGAAGTTAATATGGATTTTGTGATTGGGTTTCCTAAGACTAGAAAGCATTTTGACTCTATTTGGGTTGTTGCGGATAGAATGACAAAGTTGGATCACTTTCTAGTGGTCAAAACTACTAATGGTGCCCAAGATTATGCCAAATTGTATATTCAAGAGTTGGTCAGATTGTATAGGGTGGCTTTGTCTATCGTATCAGATCGTGGTGCTCAATTCACTTCTCACTTTTGGAGGACCTCCTGAAGAGGTCTTGGTACCAAGGTTAAGCTTAGCATGGCCTTTTACCCTCAAACACATGCCAAGCCGAAAGAACTATCCAAACTCTTGAGGATATGCTTAGATTTTGTGTTTTGGAGTTTACGGGTAGTTGTGATGAACATCTTCCGCTCATTGTGTTTGCTTACAACAATAGTTTTCATTCAAGCATTGAGATGACTCCTTTTAAGGCTCTTTATGGTAGGCATTGTAGGTCCCCGATTGGATGGTTTAAGGTGGGGGAAATGGCTTTATTAGGCCTAGATTTGGTTATCGAGGCCACGAAGAAGGTGAGGTTGATAAGGGAGAGATTGAAAACAATCTAAAGTCGACCAAAGTCCTATTCCGATGTGAGGAGAAAGGATCTTGAATTTATGGTTGGTGATTGGATCTATTTGAATGTTTCACCCATGAATGGTGTGGTCCGATATAGAAAGAAGGTAAATTAAGCCCATGGTTTGTGGGTCCTTATAGAGTGTTGAGAAGGATTGGTAAGGTGGCCTATGAATTGGAGTTGAACATTGATATGAATATGGTTCATCCGGTCTTCCATGTATCTATGTTGAGAAAATGTGTGGGTGACACAAGTGCTATTGTATCTTTTGATATTGTGGGTATGGTAGAAGATAATTTGACTTATGGAGAGGTCCTAGTAGAGATTGTAAATAGGAAAGTGAAGAGGCTGATAAACAAGGATGTAGCTTCCGTCAAGGTTCTTTGAAAAAATCAACAAGCTGAAAGTGCCATATGGGAAGCTGAGGCAGACATGCAAAAGGGATATTCATATCTCTTCAACTCTACTCAAGCCTAAGATACTAATTTAAGTCTCCTACATGATTTCAAGTCTTAAGTTTTAGCCCTTATGTCATTTGCATGCATTCATGTTTATGTTGACAAGTTTATGGTGATTTTTGACACTTATGTTTGATATTTGAAATGATGTTTAAGTGTATTTGTTACATTCATATGTTAGGCTGAAATCATCATGATTACTTCTCTTATGTATACTTCTTTGACATTTAGGGAGAATGTTCCCAAAGGGAAGATACTGAAACGCCCCAAAAATGCCCGAAAATGTGTCTCAGAAATTCCCATAATCGCATTTTCCATATTTCTCAAAATCCATGCATGATATAAAAATATGACATCATATTCATGATCAGAGGAAAAAATGAAGTAGTAAATAGGTATAACCCCAAATTTTAGAGCAACCGTTGTGAAAAATAATTTTCCAAGAAAATCAATTTTCAGTTTTCTGTTTCGGCCTAAGGATTTGGGGTCTTGGGCCCATGCCCTCGTAGTGTAAAAACACTTATACTTATTCATTTTTCAACTATATATAACTCAAGACACTCCCAAGACCCTATCTAACACTTAGACCAACATTTCATCAAAATTCAAGTGTCCCAAACTCATTGTCGGATCTCAAGAACTTCATTCAAGCTTCAAGTTCTCATTCAATTCTTCATTAAGGAAAGCCACAAATTGGAGGTATGTGGCTTTCAACCATTGGGTCCTTTCACCTAACGTGCCCAACCATCCTTTTTTTATGTAAATTACATGTTTTCAGGTTAGATTATATTTTGGGTATCTCTTATTATGAATTAGATTATAAACTATGTTGAGGTTTCATGGAATGTTGACTGTTTAAGCATGTTTTGACTTATGAATCTATAATAATCAATGAGATTTGATGAGGGATTTCATTTCAAGCTATATTGCATGAGTATTTTACGATGTGTTGGTGGGCTGATTTACCTTGAGTTTCCTCACATAATTTCACACTTGAATTGGATGATTTTGAACAAGAATTACACACCCACCAATTGTTTGATAAAATGTCTTGACATGAATTCTTGAGTTAATAATGATCTATTGCATGGTTTATGATTCAAGAGACTTTCTGATGATTAAGGGAATATATATATGTGTTGAATTCATGAGAAAGATCTACATTATTGCAAGTTGACCACACCTTGTTGGGGGTTGACATGCCCAACCACCTTGTGAGGGGCTAAGATACCTTAAGCACCTTGTCGAGGAGAGGGGGTGACATGCCCATACTACCACATTGAGGTGTATGGACCTTGACCACCTTGTCAGGGGGTGACATACCCACACTACAACATTGAAGGGTATGTACCTTGACCACCTTTTCGGGGGGTGACATGCCCACAGTGCCACCTTGAGGGGTATGTACCTTGACAACCTTATCGGGGAGAGGGGTTGACATGCCTGTACTACCACGTTGAGGGGCGGGTACCTGAATCACCTTCCAAGGGGGTGACATGCCTTGGATTACAAGTAATAGTATGCTTGGTCTATGATGATGTTCCCTTCCTACACATGTTATACGTTCTATGCAAGCATGTTTTACTTCAGCATTGATCATGCAAGCCATATTGATATTATACTATTGCTTGCTTATGCTTATGCATTTTGATTATATTTTCCATCACTTGTTGCATTGCATCCTACATACTTAGTACATCAAAACATACTAATGCATACTCTATGCCTACATGATGTTACCATGTAGGAACCAGAGCTCCTCATGATATCCTCCACGTTACGAGTTTTTACATCTTGAAGATAAAACTTTTGGTGAGTCCTGAAGTTCGGGGACACTAGTTTTGCACTCTTACTTTTGTTATCTCTTCATGTTGAACTTTGATACTATGAGGGTGAGCTCAGAAAGTGTCTTGCCCCGCCCAATTTATGCTAGAGGTGTTGTTGGAACAGTTGAAGTAATCATGCTATGATCTTGACTCTTGAATGTTGTATGGTTATCAAAGACTTCCCTTAGTCCTTTTATTCTTGTTTATATCTCTTGTTGTTATTTATTTTTCTTCCATGACCAAGGATGTGTGTATGCTATGCTAGGAGGCTTGTTTGGGTCCCCTTCGGGTTCCCATTTGTCGTGTCATGCCTAGGCCTTAGGCTTAGGTGGTAAAACCCTCTCCAAGGCTTACGTGACCAAATCCAGGTCTAGCGAAGCCATTTCCCCCACTTTAAACCACCCAACTGGGGATCTATAACTACCACAAAAAGCCTCAAAAGGAGTCATACAAATTTTTGAGTGGTAGCTATTATTGTAAGCAAACTCTATGAGTTGAAGATGTTCGTCCCAACTATCCTTAAACTCCAAAACACAATCTCTATGCATATCTTCAAGAGTTTAGAAAGTCCTCTCATCTTGACCATCCATTTGAGGGTGAAAGGTCGTGTTAAGCTTAACCTTGGTACCAAGACCTCTTTGGAAGGACTTCCAAAAGTGAGAAGTGAATTGAGCACCACCATCCTAAATGATTGACAAGGTTACCCCATGCAATTTAACCAACTCAGGAATGTACAATTTTATATAATCTTTGGCACTATAAGTAGTTTTGACCAGTAGGAAGTGAGCCAACTTTGTCATTCTATCCACAACAACGAACATAGAGTCAAAATGTTTCCTATTCTTAGGCAACCTAGACAAAAAAAATTCATGTTGATCACATCCCACTTCTAAGTAGGAATCTCTATATCTTGAGCTAGGCCACCTGGCCTTTGATGTTCGATCTTCACTTGTTGGCAATTGTGACATCTATATATGAACTTGGCAATGTCTCTCATTATACCACCCTACTAAAACACATCCCTCATATATCTAACATTATTTGTAGAACTGGGGTGCATGGAATAGGATGAATTATGGGCCTCCTTCAAGATCTATTCTTTCAACTCATCCACATTTGGCACACACAACCTACCTTAGTACTAAGGGCACCATCTCCCCCTTGGGACAAAACCTCCACTTTACCATCTCTCACCAAGGTCTTCAATTCTGACAAAGCAGGGTCAAAATCTTGTTTTGCCTTTACCCCCTCAATCATAGAAGACTTCAAACCATCAACAACCACTACACTACTATTATCAACTTCATCCAGCCTAACCCCCAATTTAGCCAACCGATGAACCTCTCTAGCCACCTTTTTTCCATCATCATCAACATGAGCTAGGCTATCCAGAGATGCCCTACTTAAAGCATCGGCCACAACATTAGCTTTGTCAGGGTGATAATGTACACTCATATCATTATCTTTAAGGAGCTCTAACCACCTTCTTTGACTCAAGTTAGGATCTTTTTGGTGAATACATATTGAAGGATCTTGTGGTTCGTAAACACATCAACATGAACCCCATACAAGTAGTGACACTAAATTTTCAAAGCAAATACCACAGCTACAAATTCAAGATCATCGGTGGATAATTCTTCTCATGCACCTTAAGTAGTCTAGAGACATGTGCTATCACCTTACCACGTTGCAAAAAAACACTCCAAACCAATTCTTGAGGAATCACAATATATAACAAATCCTTCCTACTCTTCTGATAGAGCCAAGATAGGATCGGAGATAAGCTTATATGTCAAAGTTTGGAAACTCTTTTCGCACTCATCGTTCCACACATATTTCACCTTCTTTTGTGTCAACTTAGTCATAACAGAAGCAATAAAGGAGAAATCATTTACAAACCTCTGGTAATAACTCGTCAAACCCAAGAAACTTCTTATGTTCGATGGATTCAAAGGTCTAGGACAATTTCGAATCACCTCCATTTTCTGAGGATCTACCTTAATATCATGCCCAAAGTCCAGTTAGGGCGGACTGGCACTTGTTGCTAATAAGGCCCGAGAGAACTAACCTCTATTTATGTGCTTTCTAGAAATATTATAAGAGACTGCTACATTTAGCATTCCTTTAAGAAAGTAAAAATTGATAAAAAGCCAAAAGGAAATGCATATGGCTAGGACGATGAGTCCAAGGTGTCAAAAGTACGAAACATGACCACACTTTAATTTACATAGTCTACAAAGCCTCTAGATAAGGAAAAGTATCTGATAAGGGTCGGCACAGGTCCCGCCACGACTAACTGTATAACATAAAAATATAAGTTCTAGACATACAAAGCTCTGAAGCAACTTGGGGCTTGGTAACATCAACTGAAAATCCTTTACTTCTACTAGGGAGATCTACTAGCACGTATACCTGTAGCATGAAATGCAGGTCCCCCATAGGGGACATCAGTACAGGATAATAATGAATATTCAAGGCAGGATATATTGTATATGAAATAACAACTCAAATAAAACTATGCACTAGTGTAGGATAGGAGACCACCCTTAGTCATATTATGGGATCATGTACTTCAAGTGAGTTTTATTACTTTACCTTTACTGTATAATCTGTGCACAACATGTAATACAAATGACTAGCTAATCAGTGGTAAATTTATATCGGGATCGTCCCTGGCTAGTCTTTTCCTTTCAACCCTTGGGCTACCATATGTGATATGATCGACCCTAGCTAGGTGACTCTTCCACCCCTCGAGTTATCACCCATCAACAAGTAATATACTTTATCTTTCAATTATTTTTTGGGATGCTTCTTTTGGTGGTCATAATATTGGAACTGGACGATTGCATATCCAACATGTAACATGTAAATAATAACAAAAGACAACACCATGATGAAAGGAGTAGGTTACACAAACAATGAAATGCATAAAAGTTAGAACAACACATGAACTTTATTTAGTAGAATGAACTCGTGTATCTTGGTATCCATGTATGTATGCAGGTTTGCAAGGACTATGTATGAGAGAATATAAACATGTGAAAGAGTGGAGACATTATTGTTTTTTATGTCGAAGTAGATAAGAGCCTCTATGTACCAAAGAAGAACCTAGGGTTCATGCCAAGTAATACAAAATTGAGTAGCTTTACATACCTCGTTGTATGACCTCGTTATTACCTCAATATAACCTTGCCTTCCTCCAAATATTATCTACAACATAATAGGTGGTAAAAATAGCATTAGCAGCCAATAGATGCATCTTGGCAGCCCAATCTCATAAAAAGGCAACATACGGGCAGCAAGCGAGCAATTATAAACCCGAGCGTATTCTTTCAACCTTTTTGCTGGTAATCAAATTTATAGTACATATTCTCATATACATATCATGTGCAT
Organism: Solanum ossicruentum; assembly: GCA_025774065.1. Lineage (NCBI taxonomy): Eukaryota > Viridiplantae > Streptophyta > Magnoliopsida > Solanales > Solanaceae > Solanum > Solanum ossicruentum. The sequence goes on from JAOTQR010089827.1 coordinate 29,478, forward strand.
CCTATTTTAGTGTTATAATAGTCTTACAATAGCCCACAAAACAGAACAAATAACAATTCTATGCAACATACAACTAGGCGGCATAACGATTACATCCCTTTGTTACATTATGATGTCGGCAATTCCAAACTTGTTCCAACTTTAACCAAACTGTTCCCACCATATATACACATAAAACTATTCTTAAAACAGTTCCAAAATAGTCCAAAAAATAGGTGGAGGATGTGAGACCATAGTCCTCAATCAATCAGCCCAAAAGTTCCTATTACGAGCACAATTACGATATCACACAAGAACTCACTTTCACGGATTGTAAAAATGATGCAGCATCCTTTATACATCATTACAAATATTCATTAAGAACAGTAGCCTCCCTTCATAATCAATCCAACCTAGAATAGAAAAACTACCAAAAAACCAAGAAAAATGTACAACAATTTTTGGAACACATGTTTTCCAACAATTTCAGCAAGCACAACAAGCATATATTTCTTCTTTTTCATGGGATAAGTATAATAAATGCATGGATATTTCCACTTATCTTAGCCTTCAAGATTCTGGTTTCCTTCGAGAACCCTAGAAGGTTGTATTGGTTGCCTTGTGAAGTGAAGCAAAGAGAAAACAAAAATCTTTAGTAAAGCTGAAAAATTGTTTCAAGTGAAATGACTTAAGGGGCTATTTTGAGCCTTTTTAAAGGGCCTCTTTGGCTGAATTTCTCTTAACTTTTTGACCACATATTAATAAGCTAGTGAGGCAGCAACCTGGTTTTCACACTTAGGCCTAAATGGGTCTCAAAGTTGATGGGTCTTTGCTGCCCATTCTCCTAAGTCTTCTTCACTTAGTTTGGGCCCAATTAGCCAAGTGGTTTGTGATGTAATTTTGAATTTGGGATGTAAGTATTTTCCATTTATGATAGTAAAATACAGGCAAAAGTTGCACTCTTAATACGAACTTTATTCATAATAGGAATTGGACAAATTCGACATCGGGCCTCCTCTCCGTTTAGCTAGAAAATTTAAGCTAACCACGTAAGTGACTCACTTTCTAGCTTACTAAGTCCTACAAGCACCTCATTTTTCTCACTTCCTATAAAGTCGTGATCTCCTCCATTTGACTTAAAACTTATTTGCACTCGACCCTGTTCAGCGTTAGATATGCATATCGTCCTCTAATTTGCGATTCAAGCACTTTTAAAAATGGGTGCTAATTTGACCAAACAATATCATGTTTTATTTGCATAGTACTAGTTTTGTAAGATGTGGGGTGTTACATCCTCCCCCTTTAGGATCATTCATCCTTGAATGTTAGGATAATTGGATAGCTTAACCAAGTTTAAATTTTTACTTATATAATATTTTGACAACACACTAAGTATTCAATCACACGTACCTATTAGTGTCCCAATTCTGCATGTTGGTCTTCCTCTTTAGCTTCAAATAAGTAAGGGTATTTTGATTTCATCGCGTGCTTAGCCTCCCATGTTATCTCTTCTGGCTGTTGATTCCTCCAAAGTACTTTCACTAAAGCTATTTCATTATTTCTTAGCTTCTTAACTTGATGATCTAGAATAGCAATAGGTACCTCTTTATAGCTGAGATATCCTGTAATCTACACATCCTCAATAGGAGTGATATGGGATAGGTCACATATGCATTTTCGAAGCATTGATATATGAAATACTGGATGAACCATTGAAAGCTCCTAGGGTAGCTTTAGTTCATACGCAACCTGCCCGAACCTTTTAATAATTTTATATGGCCCTCTGTAATGTGTGTTCAGTTTTCCTTTCTTAGCAAATCTCATAACCCCTTTCATTAGAGACACCTTTAAAAATACCCAATCCCCTACTAAAAGTTCCAGTCCTCTCCTTCTGGTATCTACGTATGTTTTATGACAACTTTGGGCTATTTTTAGCCGCTGCTATATTACCTTAATTTCTATGGGCTTGTTGTATTAGATCAGGTCCAAGTACGGTGGTTTCACCCACATCAATCATCCGATTGGCGACCAACATTGCCTTCCATACAAAGCTTCATAAGGTGCCATCTTGATACTTGAGTGGTAGCCATTATTATAGGCAAATTCAATAATTGGCAAATGGTCCACCCAACTACCTTTAAAGTCCAATGCATAAGCTCGTAACATATCTTCAAGTGTCTGAATGGTGCGTTCTGCTTGACCGTGTGTTTAAGGGTGGAATGTTGTACTCAAATTTACTTGTGTCCCTAAACACCTTAGGAAGGACTTCAAAAGCTTTACAATGAATTTATCCCCCAGATCAGTGATAATGGAGATTGGGACTCCATATAGTCTGACTATCTCTTTGAGGTATAGCTTGAAATACTCTTCAGCTGTATAATCACTCCTGATTGGCAAGAAGTGTGATGACTTTATGAGTCTGTCAACTATTACCCATATGGAGTAAACTTCGTAATAAAATTCCATATTAATCATATCCCACTTCTATGTTGGAAGCTCGATACACGGCATATAACCTCCTGTCTTTTGGTGCTCTACTTTCAGTTGTTGGCAATTTGGACATTGAGCCACAAATTCTCCAAGGTCCTTTTTCATGCCTCCCCACCAAAACATTCACTTCAGCTCATGGTATATCTTAGTTGATCCTGGATAGATGGAATATCGAGAATGATGGGCTCCTTCCGCTATCTTCCTTCTTAATCCATTAATATTAGGCACATATAATCTATTTTGGCAGTAACATTCTCCATTTTGTGTAAGGTCAAAGCCCTTTATCGTGACGTGACTCACCTTTTCCTTAAGCTATCGTAGAATAGGATCCTCGAACTGTCTTTCTTTCACATCCATTACCAACAAAGATTCCGCAGTATTACAACAATCCAGTCCTTTGATGTTTCAAGAAGCCGAACTCCCAAATTAGCTAGATGTCGTAGATCCTTAGCCACCCCTTGAGTTACAATGGACTGGTCACCAGTATTCGTGATTGCCTTACGACTCAAAGCATCGGCTAGCACATTTGTTTTCCCTGGGTGGTAAAGTATATCAACGTCATAATCCTTTATTAGCTTCTTAGGTTTAGGTCTTTCTACTTAAAGATGTATTGAAAGCTTTTATTATCAGTATATATGTCAACGTGAACCCTATACAAATAGTGGTGCCATATTTTTAGAGCAAACACAACCTCTGCCAACTCAAGATCATGTGCTGGATAGTTTTTCTCATGTGGCCATAGCTCTCTAGATGCATAAGCAATTACCCTACCATGTTGGTCAGTACTTAATCTAAGCTAATACCTGAAGCATCACAATACACTGCATACACCTCGGTGCCTTCTAGGAGTACTAGTACATGTGCAGACGTTAGCTTAATTTTTAGCTCCTAGAAGCTCCTTTCACATGCGTCATTCTATTGGAACTTGATTGCTTTATGTGTCAACTTTGTTAGAGGTGCATAAATAGAAGAAAAACCTTCAACAAACCTCCTGTAATAACCTGCCAACCCTAGAAAGCTCCAAACTTCCGTGGGTGTCGTTAGCCTTGGCCAATCCTTCATAGACTCTACTTTTTGTGAATCAACCCTTATTCCCTCATCAGACACAATATGACCCAAGAATGCCACTTATTTTAGCCAAGATTCACATTTAGAAAACATGGAATACAACTGTTGATTACGAAGAACCTGTAATACTTGTTGTAAATTATTTGTGTGATCCTCTTCTTATCTTGAATATACCAAAATGTCATGAATGATTACTATCACAAACATATCCAAGAATGGCTTGAATACCCTATTAATTGGATCCATAAAAACTACTGGTGCATTCGTTAGCCTAAATGACATAACAAGAAATTCAAAGTGACCATAGCGTGTTCTAAAAGCAGTCTCAGGTTTATCTTTCTCCTTTACCCTCACTTGGTGATAACCTGATCTCAAATCAATTTTTGAAAAGCATTTGGCACCCTGTAAC
>JAOTQR010089836.1:0-33419 GCA_025774065.1 Solanum ossicruentum
TTCTCAGCAACTCTCTGAGCATCTACATCCAAATCAAATATAAGGAATTTAAGGGGTGTTACAAGTGAATGATTCTGTTGTAGTGTATGCAATTAAGCCCTAGAGGAACATTCTTCGTGTGGTTTTTGAAACAGTGAATAATGTAAGGAGAGTGTTTGAACATGCGGAGGAATTTTGCTTCTTCTTTCAATGATTAAGAAAGAATGAATGAATTGGATGTGCCATGTGTTGTTTGTTGGGTAGTGATTTATACATGCATTCTAATGAGAGTAGTTTACTAATGAAGTCACCCTATTCTAATTTTAATTTGGTTTATAACGTTGTTATTTCAATTCCCTATTCCTATTCATCTCCAGGCTGTCTCCTCTATACTTATTCAAATTTCAATTTCCAGCTGCCATTACTTTAATTCTTTATCATGTTAAACACTTAGGCAACACTTTATTACTACATAAGAGTCATGTTATTCATGTATAAAAAGTTACATTAGTTTTTACCATGTTTGATAGATGTTTTGTATTAGGTATAAAAGTCAACATAATTTATACCATATTTAGTTGGTAACTTCTAAGTGTTGTATAAAAGTTATTGATGTGTTAACTTTATTGGCTTTTTGGTTGGATTTTAATAATTCTACATAACTAATACTCACATAACTTATACAGAAATATATATATATAGTTTTATGCGAGGTAAAAGGTGGAATAAGTTTTGTGAGTATTAGTTATACATGGATTAAAATTGTAAAATTACATATGTACACCTATTAAATTACTTTCATTTTTTTATTTTTTATTTCTTTTTTTATAGCATCAAAGAAAGATTTAGACTCAAATAACACATTTACAATATAAAATATTTCATCATTTCTCTTTTTCTCAATTTAATTTAAGTATGCATGGGTTCAGCAAAAAAATACGTATACTAAATGTAGATTGAAATAGAACAACGTTACCTGAGAATTCTAACGGAATGGATGGTCTCAATATAAATATTAGTTATCTTATATTTTACTTTCAAAATTATTTTTTACTATGTGTTTTTTTTATAAATTATACTATTTGTTTAAGTTTTTTCTTTTAAGAAACTTGAAATTTTGTTCACGTCTGATTAATTTGAATTATATATTATATGTATAAGTATAAGTTACATATTTTTTTAAAGTTGTTGTACACTGATAAAAATAAATAGTGATAGTCAAATTTATTTTCTATTTATTTGTTAATAATGTATATTAATTTATTAGCTCATTAAACCTTTGATGATTAAGAAAAGAAAATTAGCTCACTAATTTCTTTTAAACTTTTCATAACTAAACCTTGCATAACTAATTCATGAATAACTAAACATTTTAAAATTAATATCTGCATAACTCTAACCAGTAACCAAATGACCACTTATTATTTTTCATTGATGTTCACGCCCAAATTCCCTTTAAGGCGAACTGGCAACCATTACCGATAAGGATCGGGAGAACCAACTTGTATCCATGCGTTTTTTATACATATTATAAGTGATTTTTACATTCAACATGCTTTTAAGAAAGTGAACAATAATAATAAGACAAAAGAAAATGCATATGTCTTGGCCATTTGGGCCACATTATCTAAAGTATGAGACATGACCACACTTTAATTTACATAGTTTACAAAGCCTCTAGATAAGAAAACGTATCTGATAAGTGTATTAACTATATAATACAAAAATATAAGCTCTAGATACAAACAGCTCCGAAGCAACCTGGAGCTTAGTAATAGCAGCTGGATATCTTGTACTCCTTCTGGAGAGATCTACAAGCACTTGTACCTGCAGCATGAAATGCAACTCCCCCGTAAAGGACGTTAGCACAAGATAATGTACTGAATAAAGGAAAGAAATACTATATATGAAGTAATAACTCAAATGAAACTATGCGCTACTGTAGGATAAGAGACCACCTGTAGTTATACTGTGTGATCCTTTACTTTATGTTCTTTTTATTACTTTACCTTTACTATATAATCTGTGCACAACAGGTAATACAAATAACTAGCTGATCAGTGGTAAATCTATATTGGGATAGGCCCTAGATAGGCTTTTCCTTTAACCTTTTGGGCTACACTCCATGATAGGATCGACCCTGGCTAGGTGATTCTTCCACCCCTCGGGTTAACATCCATCAATAAGAAATATACTTTATCTTTCAATTACTTTTGAGATGACTCTTTTGGTGGTCATAGTATTGGAGTTGTAGGACTGTAGATGTAGCATATGACATGTAAATAATCATACAAGGTAATACGACAATGAAAAGAGCACATTACCTAAATAATGAAATGCGTATGAGATGAAACAACTCGTGAACTTTATTTCCCAATAAGAACCCATGTAACTTGCTATCCACGTATATACGGAGATTTGAATTTGAATATGTATGGGAGCACAAGAACACATGAAAGAGTAGAGACACGGTTAATAGTTATGTCAGAGTTGGTAAGTTCCCTTATATGCCAAGGAGGGATAAGTAGCCTTACATACCTCGTTATATGACCTCGTTTCTACCTTGGAGTGAAAGATTTTTCCCCCAAATATTTATCTACAATATATTAGTCAATAAGACTAGTATTAGCAACAAGAAACACTTCTTGGTAGCCCAATATCATAAAAACTAACACCCGGGCAGCAAGCTTATAAATAGCAACCTAAAGGCATTCCTTCAACCTTTTAACTTATAATCGTACAACCATTCTTATGTAAATTTCACATACATCTTGTTTTAGAGCCTTAACCGTCTTACAACAGTTCATAATGTACAAGAAATAACAATCCTGCACAACACACAAATAGGCAGCATCAAATTCGTATTCTCTCTATATTTCGACGTCAACAATCCCGAACCTGTTTCAACTTTACACAAACTGTATCAAATGTTTTTACACATAAAATCAGTCTTACAATAGTCCACAAATTTTCCCATATCAGGTAAAGGTAGTGAAACAACAATTTCTAATTATCACACAGGTTACTTTTAAGAGTACTATTAAGATATCCTACAATAAGTCATCTTTGCGGACTGTAACAGTGGTGGAGCAGCCTGGTTACATTTCTATCAAACCAACATTTGTTACAAACATAAGTCTTACTTCATAGTACAACCAACCAACAAGATAAAAGACTCTTAATTAACAAGAAAAGTGTACAACAATCCTTAGGATACATGCTGTCCAAAATTTCCAGAACATGTATACTTAGCTTATTTCTCTGGTTTTTATAAACAAATAACACGAAGTTATAAGTAGATTTACTTACCTTTTAACTAGAGGTTTAGAGCTCCTTTATGAATCCTTGTATAATTGTGAGGCCTGTTTTTCACACTTTGAAAGAGACCAAAGAATAACCAAGAAAAGTAGATTTTTTTGTCCAAGTTGAAATGGATTTACGGGGATGTCTTCATCCCTTTTAAGAGACCTCTTGGCCGACTTACTTTTGATTTCTTAGCCTTAATATATTAAGTTGGTGATGCAGCTTCTTGCTCCTTTCACTTGGGCCTTAAGGGGCTCCAACTTGATGGGCCTTTTGCTGCTCATTCTTCACCTTTCTCTTTAGCTACTTTGGGCTGATATTGTCAAATGAATTGTAATGGGCTTGGGCCATTTTTCTATTCTTCCTGGGCTGAAAATACAATCCATTTATGATAAAACATAAGCCAAAGTTACAACTTAACATGAACTTTCTCCATAATTGGATTTGGACATATTTGGCATCGGGTCTCATCTCTGTCTAGCTAGCAAGTTTAAGCTAAGAAAGTAGGTGACTCACCTGCTAGCTTCCTAAGTCCTGCAACCACCTTAAGTCTCTCACTTTGTTTAAGGCCGCAATATCCTCAATTTGACTTAAAACTTATATACAGTCAACCCTCTTAAGCGTTAGACGTATATATCGCCCTTTAATTCAAGATTCAAGCATTTACTTAACAATGACATATCATCTTTCATGTGTATAGGACAAGTATATGTAAGGTGTGGGGTTTTACATCTCTCTCTTAGGAACATTTATCCTCGAATGTTAGCACAATCAGATAACTCAACCATGTTCAATGCAATAATCGTTCAAACATACGTACAACTAAGGCCCCAATTTTGCATGTTACACTTCCTGTTTAGCTTCAAATATATAAGGGTATTTTGATTTCATCGAGTCTTTAGCCTCCCGTGTTATATCTTCTGCTTGTTGGTTTCTCTAGAGTACTTCTACTGAAGCTATTGCTTTATTCCTTAGCTTCTTAACTTGATGATCTAGGATAGCAATAAGTACATCTTCATAGGTGAGATCTTCTGTCACCTGCACATCCTCAATAGGAGTGATACGAGATGGGTCACCTATGCATTTTCAAAGCATTGAAACATGAAAAACTGGATGAACCATTAAAAGCTCTTGGGGTAGCTCCAACTCATGTGCACCTTCCTAAACTTCTTAATAATTTTTTATGGCCCTATGTAACATGGGTTCAGTTTTCCTTTCTTACAAAATCTCATAACTCCTTTCATTGGAGATACCTTTAAGAATACCTAATCCCCTATTGAAAACTCTAGTCCTCTCCTTGTAGCATCTGCATATGATTTTGTGGTGACTTTGAGCTGTTTCTAGCCATTGTTGTATTACCCTAACTTTTTCCATGGCTTGTTGTAATAGATCTAGCCCAAGCAAGGTGGTTTCACCCACATCAAACCATCCAATCAGCGACCTATATTTCCTTCCATACAAAACTTCGTAAGGTGTTATCTTAATGCTGGAATGGTAGCTATTATTATAGGTGCATTCAATAAGTGAACAATGGTTCACCTGACCACCTTTAAAGTCCAATGCACAAGCTCACAACATATCTTCAAGTGTTTGAATAGTTCATTCTGCTTGATTGGCTGCCTGAGGATGGAAAGTTGTACTCAAATTCACTTGTGTCCCTAAACTCCTTTGGAAAGACTTCTAAAATGTGGCAGTGAATTGAGCTCCTCGATCATATATAGTGGAGATTGGGACCCCATGTAGCCTGACTATCTCTTTGAGGTATAACATGGAATATTCTTCAGCTGTATAATCACTCCTAACTAGCACGAAGTGTGCTGACTTTATGAATCTACAAATTATTACCCATATGGAGTCAAACTTCTAAGATGAGCGAGGAAACCCCATAACAAAATCCATAGTGATCATATCCTACTTTCGTGTTGGAAGCTCTATACATTGCATATGACCTCCTGGCTTTTAGTGCTCTACTCTAACATGTTGGCAATTTGGACATTGAGCCACAAATACTGCAAGGTCCCTTTTCATACCTCCCAACCAAAACATTCCCTTTAGGTCATGATACATCTTAGTTGATCCTGAATGAATGGAATATTTGGAATGATAAGCTTCTTCCATTATCCTCTTTGTTAATCCATTAATATCAGACACACATAATCTATTTTGGCAATACAGTACTCCATTTTGTGTAAGGTGAAAGACCTATACCATACCCTGACTCACCTTTTCCTTAAGCTATTGTAGAATAGGATCCTCGAACTATTTTTGTTTCACCTCGATTACTAATGAAGACGATGTTGCATTATGTTCAATAACCCTTTCCTTTGGAGTTTTAAGAAGGTGAACTCTGAAATGAGCTAGTTGACGTAGATCATTAGCCACTTCTTGACTTACTATGACCTGATCACCTGTATTCATGATTGCCCTATGACTCGGAGCATCGACTACCATATTTTCCTTCCCTGGATGGTATAGTATATCAACATTATAGTCCTTTGTTAGCTCTAGCCATCTCCATTGTCTTAAATTTAGGTCTTTCTGCATAAAAATGTATTGCAAACTCTTATGATCAGTATATATGTCAATGTGAACCCTATACAAATAGTGGCGCCATATTTTCACAGCAAACACAATCACTGCTAGGTCAAGATCATGTGTTGAAAAGTTTTTCTCATATGGTCATAGTTGTCTAGATGCATAAGAAACTACCCTACCATGTTGTGTCAATACACACCCTAAGAAAACTCCTGAAGCATCGCAATACACTATGTACCCCTTAGTACCTTCTGGAAGTACTAACACAGGTGTAGAAGTACGCTAATTTTTCTTCCCTTGGAAGCTCTTTTCACATGCATTATTCCATTCGAACTTGGTTGCCATATGTGTCAACTTTATTAGGGATGCAGAAATTAAGAAAAACCTTTAACTAACCTTTTGTAATAACCTGCCAACATTAGGAAGCTCCGAACTTCCATGGATATTGTTAGCCATGGCCAATCTTTCACAACCTCTATCTTTTGTGAATCAACCCTTATTCCCTCATCAGACACAATATGGCCTAAGAATGCCACTAATTTTAGCCAAAATTCACATTTAGAAAATTTTGCATATAATTGTCGATCACGAAGAACTTGTAACACCTGTCGTAAGTGATTTGCATTGTCCTTTTCTGATCTTGAATATACCAAAATGTCATCTTTAAATACTATCACGAACATATCCAAGAATGGTTTAAATACCCTATTCATTAGATCCATAAAACTGTTGGTGCATTCATTAGCCCAAATGATATAACAAGAAATTCAAAGTGACCATAATATGTTTTGAAAGCTATCTTGGGTATATCTTTCTCCTTCACCCTCACTTGGTGATAACCCGATCTCAAATCACGTTTTGAAAAGCATTTGGCACCCCGTAACTGATGAAATAAATCATCAATATTGGGAGGGAGTATTTATGCTTAATTGTCACCCCATTTAATTGTCGATAATCGATACACATTCTCAAGGTGCCATTCTTTTTATATACAAATAACACTGGTGCACCCCAATGGGATACACTAGGTCTTATAAAACCCATCTCCAATAAGTCTTTTAACTACTATTTTAATTCACGCAATTCTGCAAGGGCCATTCTATATGGAGCGATGGAAATAGATTGAGTGCCAGGAAGTAAGGTAATACCAAAATCTATTACTCGTTTCGGAGAAAAGCCTGGAAGTTCTTCAGAGAACACATCAACAAATTTATTCACTACTGGAACTGATTGAAGAGTTGGCGATTCTACCTCCATATCCTTTACTCTTACTAAATGACATATATACCCCATAGATACCATGTTTTGGTCCTTAAAATAAGAGATAAACTTACCCTTTGGCGCCCCAACATGGCCTTCCCTTTCAAGAACAGTCTCAATTTGAAAGTGGAAGTATACTCTCTTAGTTCGGCAATCCACGGTAACATAGCAAGAAGCTAACCAATATATAACCAATATAACATGGAATTCCACCATTTCTAGCTCAATAAGGTCAGCCAATGTGTCAGGATCACAAACAGTTACTACATAGTCCTAATAAATCCTTCTAACCATAATAGATTCATCGGTTGGTGTAGGCACTCCAAATGGTTTGTTCAATAATTTGGGTGTTCTCTTAAGATTCCCTGCAACTAAGGGAGTGATGTATCATAGTACAGAACTATGGTCAATTAATGCATATACATTATGTGAAAAGATGGACAATGTACCTGTGACCACATAGGATAAAGCTTCCAAAATTTGCTGACTCCCCAGAGGATAAGTGAGATTCTGGGCTCCACTAGAGCTAGCTTCCCCTCTAACACCTTTACCATGACCTGTACATGCTTGATGAACACCACCTAAGGGAGGAACTGATGATGATGATGCAACAACTAATATAGTAGGTTGCATTATATCCCCCATATGTCTCCTTGGGAAATCTCTCATCATGTGCCCGAGCACACTAAACCAATAACAAATGTCTATACCAACATGACATATACCTGGATGACTTCTTCCATAATATTTACAAGGCTGCTTAGGAGTCATTTGATGGCCTGTCGAATATTCTATTGTCCATCTACCTTATTCCTCACCTCATTGACCAAACTAATTACTTCTATACCCTTGAAGTTGTGGTGGTGCACTGGCTGTAGAATAGGAGGATGATGTCCTAGGCAGTCTATTAGAAAACTGAGGCCTAAGCTCACCTTGGGATGGTGTAAATTTCCCCGAAGATCTGGCCCTTTTAGCCTGCCCCTTCCCAACTCTTGTGTTCTTCTTCTTTGTCTCTGATCCTCGAATTTTTGTGCAAAAGCATGCATCCTCACTATATCCATGTCTTTAGTCAAAGAAGCAATTGTATAGTCTCTTACCAGATATGTATCCAATCTATCCACAATTCAGTGAACTCTAACTGCCATAGTAGCAACTACATTAGGAGCATACCTGGCTAGGCAATTACATTGAATGTTATATTCCCACACGCTCATATTCCCTTGATTGAGATTCAAAAACTGATCTGGACGGGCCTCTCGGATTTCTAATGGGAGGTAATGGTCGAGAAATGCCTCTTTGAACTCCTTCCAGGTAGTTGAGGTGCATCTATACCCTTAGATAGCTTCCAAGATTCATGCCACAATATAGCCATACCCTTCAACCTATATGTCGCTAATTTGACAGCTTCTGTACCACTCATATGCATAACATCTAAACTGCATTGAATCTGATCAATAATGTCTTGTGGATCTTCATTAGGATCTGACCCAGTGAAGGATAGAGGGTCCAAATTTAGGAAGTCACCTATCCTCGTGCTAGATGCCCTATTTGCACCACTTGCACCTATAGCTTGGCCTTCCTATCTTAGACCTTGGACAACAACTGTACGAGTCAATAGATGGAGTATTTCACAAATCCCTTATGGAAGCTTAAATAGGTGGTTCGGGGGAGGCGGGAGGGGGGGGGGATTTGAGTACTTCCTGGTTCATCAGGAGCTGGAGGAGTAGGAGATATCTGTGATAGAGTCTCATCTTGAGCCACATTTCGTTTCTCACCCGACTGGGTATACGAACCACCACTTCTACTTCCTTCCATTTACCTTTGTTTTTCCTGGTTTCTAGCATACTTGTTGTACAAAAAAATTTAGGGATTAGACACAATTCACCTATTAAACTTGGCTCTGTGGCATAATCTAAAGAATGAAAAGAGAGTAACAACTCCTAAATTGCACGTAGCCTCCTGCTAATAAATATGGAGCATAACACATCGATAAACAAGACTCTACTTAGATTCGGCTTTGTAGACTCCGTAGGATGACCCTCTCTGATACCACTTTTGTCATGCCCAAAGTCCCATTAAGACGGACTGGTACCCATTGCCAATAAGACTCAGGAGAATCAACCTGTATCTATGCGATTCCTATAAATATTATAAAGGATTTCTATATAAAACATGTTTTTAAGAAAGTAAATTGTAATAACATGTCAAAAGGAAATGCATATGACTAGACAGTTGGGATCACATGTCTAAAGTACAAGACATGACCATACTTTAATTTACATAGTCTATAGAGCCTCTAGATAAGGAAAAGTATCTGATAAGGGTCGGGACAGGCCCCGCCTTGACTAACTTTACAATACAAAAATATAAGCTCTAGACACACAAAGCTCTGAAGCAACCTCGAGCTTGGTAAAAACAGTTGGATATCATGTACTACTACTGGGGAGATCTACTAGCACCTGTACCTGCAACATGAAATGCAGGTCCCCGTAAGGGATGTCAGTACTAAATAACGTACTAAATATGTAAGGCAGGAAATACTATATATGAAGTAGCAACTCAAATGAAACAATGCACTAGTTTAGGAAAAGAGACCACAGGTAGTTATACTATGGGATCCTATACTTTATGTTCTTTTGATTACTTTACATGTACTGTATAATCTGCGCATAGCATATAATACAAATAACCAGCTGATCAGTGGTAAATCTATATTGGGATGGGCCCTGGCTAGGCTTTTCCTTTAACCCCTTGGGCTACACCCCATGATAGGATTGACCCTGGCTAGGTGATTCTTCCACCCTTCGGGTTACAACCCATCAATGAGCAATATACTTTATCTTTCAACTACTTTTGAGATTACTCTTTTGGTGATTATAATATTTGAGTTGTAGGACTATAGATGTAGCGTATGACCTGTAAATAATCATACAAGGCAATACGAGAATGAAAAGAGTATATTACACAACTAATGAAATGCGTATGAGATGAAACTCCTCGTGAACTTTATTTAGCAATAAGAACCCATGTAACTTGGTATCAATGTATGTACACAGAGTCAAAAATGACTATGTATGGGAGCATATGAACATGTGAAAGAGTGGAGACACAGTTAATAGTTGAGTCGGAGTTGATAAGTTCCTTTATGTGCCAAGGAGGGATCTATGTTTAATGCCAAATAATATGAAATCAAGTATCCTTACATACCTCGTTGTATGACCTTGTTACTACCTTGGACTGACCGCTTCTTCCCCTAAATATATATCTATAATATATTAGGAAATGAGACTAGTATTAGTAGCAAAGAAACACTTCATGGCAGCCCAATATCATAAATACTAACACCCGGGCAGCAAGCTAATAATTAGCGACCCAAAGGCATTCCTTCAACATTTTCACTTATAATTGTATTTTCTAACAACCGCTCTTATGAACATGTCATATACATCTTTTTTATACCCTTAATAGTCTTACAATAGTTCATAGGGTACAAGACATAGCAATCCTGCACAACACACAAATAGGCAGCATCACATGCGTATTCTCGCTACATTTTGACGTCAACAATCCCGAACCTGTTTCAACTTTACATAAATTGTATCCAATGTTTTTACACATAAATAAAGTCTTACCATATTCCACAAATAGTCCCTAATTATGTGAAGATCGTGAAACAACAATTTCCAATTATCAGCTCACAAGTTTCTTTTAAGAGTACAATTAGGATATCCTACAGTAAGCCATATTTGTGGATTGTAATAGCGATGAAGCATCCCGGTTACATTACTATCAAACCAAACTTTGTTAAATAAATAAGCATTACTTCATAATACATCCAACCAAGAAGATAAAATCCTCTGAATTAATAAACAAAGTGTATAACAATCCTTAGGATACATGCTGTCCAAAATTTCTAGCACATGTATAATTAACTTATTTCTCTGGTTTTTATAGACAAACCATACTAAGTGTATAAGTAGATTTACTTACCTTTAAACTCAAGATTTAGCGATTCTTAAGGAATCCTTGTGAGGTTGTGAGGCCTGTTTTTCACACTTTGAAAGAGAGCAAAGAATAACTAAGAAAAGCAGTTTTTTTGTCAAAGTTGAAATGGCTTTGGGGGGCTGTCTTCATCCCTTTTTAAAAGACCTCTTGGCCAATTTACATTATATTTCTTAGCCTTAAATATTAAGTTGGTGATGCAACTTCTTGCTCCTTTCACTTGGGCCTTAAATGCCTTAAACTTGATGGGCCTTTTGCAGCCCATTCTTCTCCTTTCTCTTTAGTTACTTTGGGCCGAAATTATCAAATGAAAATTGTAATAGGATTGGGCCCTTTTCCTATTCTTCCTAGGAAGAAAATATAGTCCATTTATGACTCTAAAACATGGGATAAAATTATATCCCTAACAAAGACTTTATTCACAATCATACTTGGATAGATTCGGCGTCGGGTCTCGTCTCCGTCTAGCTAGCATGTTTAAGCTAATAATAATTAATTTTAAGTAATATCCATAAGTAAATTAACTTAAAAGCATGCAATTTATTTAAAAAGAGAGCTTGGGCTTCATGGGTGAAAGGAACCCATGAATGAAACCCATATACCTCATACCTTGAATTTCTTGAAATTGAGTTGAGAAAGACTTGAAGCTTGGAATGGGATCCTGAAATCCACAATTTGTTCTTGAGTTTGCTTGAATTTATATTGGGGTTTTGATGGATGCTCTTGAGAGAATTTTAGAGTGTATTCCAATTGGGATGAGTGAATTCATCTTTAGGAATATGGTTTAGCTCTTTAGGAAGAGTTAAGATGGCATTAGAATCCCCAAAAGACCAATAAAAACAACTATATTTACGGAATGTCATTAATGAAAAGGAATTTGGCTAAAACCTATATATACCCCTACACATATGAGTTCCACAAAAACGTGCATCACACCTTCATCGAAACATGTAATAAGGTGAAACCAAGTGCATTGAAAAGCTAATTCAAAATGATTTAATTTGGTAATTCGTGGGCCACCCAGTTCTCTGTGTTCTAAGAGATATGCCCCTTTAAAATTGACCCTCCTGCCGGTACTTGTGTAAGACTTAGACAATAAAAATTCTTTTGAACTTGGCTTGAGGTAGCGGACCAAGATGGTCTTAAAAGACACGAATAAGATTAATTTAGATTTGAGTGAGATCTTGAAGCTTGCATGAAATCCTCAAGATCCGGAAAGGGTTTTGGCACTTGATTTTGGAGTGAAATAATAGTCTAAATGTTTGAGTGAGTATTGGGGAATGTCTTGAATGATAAGAGGGTGAGATAAGGCTAAGTATACGTATTTTCACGTATGGGAAGGCTTGGTCCCAAGACCCAAAAGCCTTGGACTGAAACATAAAATATGAGAAAAATTAACACAAGGGCACATCGCGTTAAGATTGCGCAGTAACACTGTTTTTCGGCTCAATTTGAAAATTCAAATTTTGTTAAGGTTGCTCTAAAATTTGGGTTAGACCTACTCCTCATTCAATTGTACCCCCTAAATAAGAATATGAAGTCAGATTTTCGAAATAATGCATGGACTTTGAGATATATGGAAATTACGATTTTGGGCACTTCCGAGGCACATTTTCGGGGACTTTTTGGAGTCATTTCAATATCCCCCTTGGGAACATTCATCCCCGAATTTCAAAGGAACATACATGAGAAGGGTAAATCAGCCCCAACATGAATGCATCAACACATTCAAACACTATCTTAAAATCTCAACACAAAGTTCAAAATTGTCATAAACTTAAAAAGATAAACATGAATGCATGCAAATGACATAGGGGCTGAAACATAAGACTTTGAATCATAAAGAAAAGGACATGATGTGTTATCACAAGCTTGAATATAAAGAAAGAGACGCGGATTTATCTTTTCCATGGGTACTCCAACTCCCCGAGAGACACTTTCGATTTGACTATTCTTCCAAAGGGTTTTGACGAACACCACATCCTTATTAGTCAACTTTTCTACCCTTCCATCCAATACCTCCGCCGAGACCTTCCCCTAGGCCATCATATCCTCCATAACATCCACAACCTCAAAGAGTTCCATAGCACTAAAGTCACCAACACATCCCAATCAACCTAGAATCAAGAAGAACCGTACAAATCATATCCATATCCCTAGGTAATTCCAATCCTAATGCAACCTTACCAACCTCCCTCTACGTTCTACAAGAACTCACAATCCTCAACTCAATTGTCAACCTTAAATAAACCAAACCCAATTGGTACCATAAACCACCATCTCCCCCTTGGGAGCCAACCTCCAGTCTATCATCCTTTACACCCAAAACTTCCAACTCTAATAAAGCGGAATCAAGGCCTTGCTTAAACTAGGCCTCTTCAACCAAAGAGGATTTGGAACCATCAAGAATACTACAACACAATGCTCAACTTTCTCCAACCTGTACCCCAATCTAGCCAAAGATGGACCTCTCAAGTCAACTCTTTGCTACCATCATCAGCACATGCTATGCTACTTAGAGTATCGACTCTAACACTAGCTTTACCGGGAAAATTAATGCATACTCGTACCATATCTAACAACCTTCTAGTTAACCTCTAACCACCTTCTAGTTATCCTTAAGAAGCTCTAACCACCTTCTAGTTATCCTCAGCTCACACCTATCATATCTAGCAAATAACCTCTCACCCTCCAAGACTTGCAACACTACCCACAAATGATTCATAAGCTCTAGATAAATCAATACTTCATTAGTAGAGACCAATACAAACATGCCAAGGTAGGGTTTTAAGAACCTTTTCATGAAACCCATAAACACAATTGGTGCATTAGTCAACAAAACAACTCCACCAATACCCAAAGTGCTCACTCCTAGTCTAAAAGACACTTAGGGATATCATCTATCCTCATCCACACTTGGGGACAAAACACGAGCCTCAAAGCTACCTTAGAGATGTGACTAACCCATTGTAGTTGACCAAATAGATGGACCAGCCTTAACCATCATATTACAACCTTACGAGTTCTACACTCATTGGAAGCATGTTATGCAAGTAGCCCAAACTACCCCAAGACCTCCAACCTATCAAGCTAAGTTCAACAAAGATCACAAGACAAGATTCAATGCAACAAGGGCATGGGGAAAACCTTATAGACCCCTCCTAGTCACAATAGAATCATGTAACCCTTCGAGACACACACATGGATCCTATTAGCACAAATGAATAACATAAAAAATAGAAACTTCCGGATCTATGAAATCACCCTACTCAAATGTTGGTCACAACATTAGCCTTACTTAGGGTCAGCTAAGTCATAGGAGAAGCAATAGAAGAGAACCTATTTACAAACTCCAGTAATAGCCCACTAAGCCCAAGAAGCTCCTAATATCCCATGAAGTCATGGTCTAGGATAATCTCTAATCACCTTTGTTTTATTAGGGTCCACCTTAATATCATCATCTGATACCACACGACCTAGGAAGGCAACCTCTTATAACCAAAGCTCCCATTTCTCCTATTTAGCATCCATCTTTGTTGCTTAAACTTTGTAGTACTACCCTAAAATCACTCACATGCACTACCTTACTTAGGGAAAATAACCATCATATCATCATCAAAACCACTATAAACCTAATTGCGTAAGGACTAAAGATCTTATTCATAAGACTTATAGGCATAGCCAAAGCACTAGTCAAGACACTACCCCAAATTCAAAATATCGAAAAGGACATTCAGGAACTTATTGATTACCAAAAACATCTCAATAGAAAATAACTTAGATTCAACACCCATAAATCTCTCAAGAAGGTGAATGCAACCCTTAGAAATCGATTGTACCTTAAGACAAGAATGGATCTACCCCTTCAATACCACTCAAGAGCGACTTATTAACGAATTGGAATCTACTCTATAGGTCCTACCATCCATGAAGACCCAACATACATGCAACCATTCTATCTCTAGTATTCCATCAAACCCACCACATCAACTCCAACAAGCCACAAGGCAAGACCAAATGCAATGCGAGCCCGGAACAACACCTATGAACATTCTTGGCAACAACATACTCAACAGAGAGGAAGACACCAAAGATTCACATAACAACTCGGGACACACAAGAAGCCCACTAGCAACCAAAAGTAATAATTAAAGGAATAGTGAAACTCAGACCGATCAAAATCAAAACCTTCAACTTACCTTCCTTCGCCTTCCTCTTTGAAGTAGTATGATCAACTAGAAGAGCAAAGAACATTCGTTATAAGGGAAAGCCCTATCTCACTTCTAAAACATGGCATAGAAAATGAATAAAGGAAACATTTTATAAAATGTTTCATAGCCTCCAACACAAAGTTATTATGCAAAACACAAAGATGAATAAGACTCTAGTTAACGTAGTGTGTTGGAATCCACGGATCAAACAACCAAGTACTCTGATGCCAAGTTTGTCACGACCGAAAATGGGGGCTAGACATAACACAGTGAATGGGGAACCTGAAGAAACCCCAAAAAAGCCTCTTAGCGTATTATATACACATCCATGGTCGCGAAAGCAAAATTGAACTACATAAAAAAAATAAACGAGGGAAATTAGGACTAAGGGAAAAGAGTTACACAGTTGAATAACATAAATGAGTCAAAGATCAAGCATAATACATGACTTGTCCAACAACACCTCTAGACATAAAACATAGCAGGGGCCAAAATAATAGACTGGGCTCACTCTCATAGTTATAAGTACTCCAACATATACAAGAGTTAGTCTAAACATAACCATAAAGGAGGATAGATATTGCCCCCGGACATGAGGACTCACCAAAAGCTAACTTGAATGATCCATTTAGCCACAAGGAGAATCAATAGGAGGTCTGATTCCTACATGATGATATCATGTAAGCATAGAGTATGTGTTAGTACATTTGAATGTACTAAGTATGAAGGATGCAATGCAAAAAGGTATAGGCATCATAATCGAAATGCATAGCAATAAGAATTAGGCAATAGATAGCATAATAACTATAACATGTATCATCGATGCTTAAGTGAATCATACTTATAGGATATCATATGTGTAAAAGAGACCAAGCAAGATTTCAAAAGTACAAACCCCTTGGTAGGTTTATGATGATGCAACCGTATAACCTGGCAGTGAGGTATAAACCCCTCACTAGGTTAATGAGTACAAAGCCCCATCTACGTTATCAAGGAACTAGCCCTTTGATGGGCCATCAAGGTATAAACTCCCTGACAAGGTTCTCCTGCTCCTGTCTAGTGGCCATGGCCTATAGACGGGTTTATGCCCTCGCCTGTCCCTTGTTGACACCCAATTTTGACCAACCTATAACCCATTTTAGCATAGTCTAATGCAACATTTGATATAGAATATATCATATACATAGGCTCCTTTCATCATCATATAGTCATTCATATCATATCTCTTGCTTTAGACCTTCAATTCCTCAAGAAACCATAATCGGACATTTTATCAAACACTTTGGCGGGTGTGAAGTACTAGTATAAAACCATGCAATTCAAGAGTGAAATCATGCAAGAAAATTTGAAGTAAAATAGCCCACCACCACTTGGTAATACCATCATGAAATACCCATTGAAATCCATCATCAAATCTCATAATACACCACAGTTTAGTACCCCAAAATATGCATAGTTACAATAAACAAACCATCACTTAGTATGATCTTGAAATAGGTAGACATGTGTTTCCAATCAACATTTCAGTAAAAACCCAACATAATTTGTAATCCTAATTCATATTAAGTAAGATCCATAGGTAAATTAACTTAAAATTATGAAATTTATGTAAAAGAGGAGGTTGGGATTCATGAGTGAAAGAAACCCATAAATGAAAACCATATACCTTAGACCTTGAATTTCTTGAAATTGAGTTGGTAAAAACATGAAGCTTGGAATTGGATCTTAAAATCAACAATTTGTTCTTGAGTTTGCTTGCATTTGTATTGCGGTTTTGATGGAGGCTCCTGAGGGAATTTAAGAGTGTATTATCATTGGGAGGAGTGAATTGATCTTTAGGAATGGGGTTTAGGTCTTTAAGAAATGTTAAGATAGCATAAAAAACCCCAAAAAACAACAGAAATGTATATATTTATGGAATGCCATTAATGAAATGGAATCTAGCAAAAACACATATATACCCCTAAACATACGAGTTCCAAGAAAATAGGCATAACGTCTTCATCCAAACTTGGAATGAGATGAAACCAAGTGCTTTGGAAAGCTAATTATAAGAGATATACCCTTTTATAGTTGGCCCTTTTACCTGTACTTGTGCAAGACTTAGCAAACGAAAATTCCTTTGAACTTGGCTTGACGTAGTGGACACACAATGTTCTTAAATGACATGAATAAGCTTGACTTAGATTTGAATGAGATCTTGAGGCTTGAATGAAATCCTCATGATCCGGAAAGGTTTTTTGGCACTTGATTTTGGAGTGAAATAATTGTCTAAGTGTTTGAGTCAGTATTGGAATGTCTTTAATGATATGAGGGTGAGATAAGGCTAAGTACAGGTATTTTCACGTATGGGAAGGCTTGGGCCCAAGACCCAAAAGCCTTGGACCGGAACACAAAATCTGAGAAAAATTAACACAGGGGCACATCATGTTAATATTGCGCCAGTAACACTATTTCCCGGCTCACTTTGAAAATTTGGTTTTTGTTATGGTTGCTCTAAAATTTGGGTTACACCCATTTCCCACTCCATTTTTCCCCCTAAATAAGAATATGATGTTAGATTTCAAAATAACCTACGGACTTTGAGATATATGAAAATTGTAATTTTGAGAACTTCAGAGGCACATTTTCGGGAACTTTGTGCGGTTGTTTCAATATCTCCCCCTTGGGAACATTCATCCCCAAGTTTCAAAGGAATGTACATGAGAAGGGTAATCATGCAGAAATCATCCCCAACATGAATGCATCAACACATTTAAACACTATTTTAAAATCTCAACATAAACGTATTATAAATTTGTCAACATAAACATTAATGCTTTCTAATGACATAGGGGCTGAAACATAAGATTTTGAATCATAAAGGGAAAGGACATGATGTGTTATCATAATCTTGTATAGAATGAAAGATATACGGATTTAGATTTTCCATGCCTACTCCATATCCCCGAAACGATTTTACTATTCTTCCAAAGGGTTTTTGACGAACACCACATCCTTATGAATCAACTTTTTTACCCTTCAATCCGATACCTCCGCCGAGACCTTCTCCTAAGCCATCTTATCCTCCATAATACCCACAACCTCAAAGAGTTCATAGCACTAAAGTAACCAAAACATCCCCCTCAACCTAGAAGCAAGAAGAACTGGACTAATCCTATCCACATCCCTAGGTAATTCTAATCCTTGTGCAACTTTACCAACCTCCTCCCACCTTCTACAAGCACTCACAATCCTCAACTCAATTGTCAACCTTAAATAAACATAGTACACTTGGTACCATAAACCACCATCTCACCCTTGGGAGCCAACCTCCAATCTATCATCCTTTACACCCAAAACTTCCAACCCTAATAAAGCGGAATCAAGGCCTTGCTTAAATTAGGCCTCTTCAACCAAAGAAGATTTGGAACCGTCAAGAATACTACAACACAATGCTAACTTTCTCCAACCTATGCCTAAATCTAGCCAACAATGGACCTCTCAAGTCACCTCTTTGCTACCAACATCAACACATGCTAGGCTACTTCGAGCATCGACTCCAACACTAGCCTTACCAGGAAAATTAATGCACACTCGTATCATAATCCTTAAGGAGCTCTAACCACTATCTAGTTATCCTGAACTCATACCTATCATATCTAGCAAATAAACTCTCATCCTCCAAGACTTGCAACACTACCCCCAAATGGTTCACAAGCTCTAAGTAAATCAATACTTCATTACTAGAGACCCCCACAGACCTGCCAAGGTAGGGTTTTAAGACCCTATTCATAAAACACATAAACATAATAGGTGCATAAGTCAACCAAATAACACCACCAATACTCAAAATGCTCACTCCTAGTCCAAAAAGACACTTAGGGATATCATCTATCCTCATCCACACTTGGGACAAAACCTAAGCCTCAAATCTACCTTAGAGGGGGGACTAACCCATTGTAGTTAGCCAAATAGATCGACCACCCTTAACCATCATATTACAACCTTACGAGTTCTACATTCATTGGAAGCATGCTATGCAAGTAGCCCAAACTACCCCAAGACCTCCAACCTATTAAGCTAAGTTCAACCAAAATCACAAGACAAGAATCAATGCAACAAGAACATGGGGCAATGCTTATAGACCCCTCCTAGTCATAATAAAATCATGTAACCCTCCGGGACACACACATGGATCCTATTATCACAAATGAATAACACAAGAAATAGAAACTTCCGGACATATTAAATCACCCTACTCAAAACGATGGTCACAACATTGGCCTTACTTAGGGTTAGCTAAGTCATAGGAGAAGCAATAGAAGAGAACTTATTCACAAACTCCAGTAATAGACCAAGAAGCTCCTAATATCCCATGAAGTCAAGGTCTAGGCTAATATCTAATAACCTTTGATTTACTAGGGTCCACCTTAATACAAACACCTGGTACCACACAACCTAGGAAGGCAATCTCTTACAACCAAAGCTCCCATTTCTCTTATTTAGCATCCATCTTTCTTTCTTAAACTTTGTAGTACTACCCTCAAATGATTCACATGAACTTCCTCACTTAGGGACAATTACCATCATACCATCATCAACACCACCATAAACCTAATAGAGTAAGGACTAAAGATCTTATTCATAAGACTTATAAACACAGCCAGAGCACTAGTCAAGACACTACCCCAAATTCAAAATATCAAAAAGGATATTCAGGAGCTCAATTATTATTGAAAACATCTCAATAGTAAATCACATAGATTCAACACCCGTAAATCTCTCAAAAGGGTGAATGTAACCCTTAGAGATCAATTGTACCTTATGACAAGAATGGACCTACCCCTTCAGTACCACTCAAAAGCGACTTACTAAGGAATTTGAATCTACTCTACAGGTCCTACCATCCATGAAGACCCAACATACATGCAACCATTCTATCTCTAGTATTCCATCAAACCCACCACATCAACTCCAACAAGCCACAAGGTAAGACCAAATGCAATGCGAGCCCGGAACAACACCTATGAACATTCTTGGCAACAACATACTCAACAGAGAGGAAGAAACCAAAGGTTCACATAACAACTCGGGACACACAAGAAGCCCACTAGCAACCAAAAGTAATAATGAAAGGAATACTGAAACTCAGATCGATGAAAATCAAAACCTTCAACTTACCTTCCTTCGCCTTTCTCTTTGGAATGGTATGATCAATAAGAAGAGCAAAGAACATCCGTTAGAGGGGAAAGCCCTATCTCATTTCTAAAGCATGACATAGACCATGAAGAAAGGAAATATTTACTAAAAAATGTTTCATAGCCTCCTACACAAAGTTCTTGTGCAAAAGACAAACATAAATAAGACTCTCATCGTCATGGTGTGTTGGACTCTGAGGATCTAACAAACAAATGCTTTGATACCCAGTTTTTCACGAACCAAATAGGGCCTAGACGTAACAAGTGAATGGGGGACCTGAACAAACCCCAAAAAAGCCTCTTAGGATATCATATACACATCCTTAGTAGCGAAAGCAAAATAGAACAACATAAGAAACATAAACGACAGAAATTGGGACTAAGGGAAAAGTGTTACACACTTGAATAACATAGATGAGTCAAAGATCTAGCATAATACATAACTTGTCCAACTACACCTCTAAACATCAAACTTAGCAGGGGCTAAGATAAGAGACGGGCTCACCCTCATAGTTAAAAGTACTCCCAAATGTACTAGAGGTAGTCTAAACAAAAGAGGATAGATATTTCCCCCGGACATGAGGATTCACAAAAAGCTAACTTGAATAATCCGTCTAGCCATAAAAATAATTAATAGGAGCTCCGATTCCTACATGATGATATCATGTAGGCATAGAGTATGTTTTAGTACATTTGAATGTCTAAGTATGCAGGATGCAATGCAAAAAGAGATAGGTATCATAATCGAAATGCATAGGAATAAGCAATAGGAAATAGATAGCATAGTAACTATGACATGTCTCATCAATACTTAAGTGAATCATGCTTATAGGATATCATATGTGTAGAAGAGACCAAGCAAGATTTCCAAAGTACATACCCCTTGGTAAGTTGATGATGATGCCACCCATAACATAGTGGTGAGGTACAAACCCCTCACTAGGTTGATGAGTACGAAGCCCCATCTAGGTTATCAAGGCACTAGCCCCTTGATTGGCTATCAAGGTACAAACCCCCCGACAAGGTTACCCGGGCTCTTTGTCCCCCTTGGATCAGGCGTGGTCTAATGCAATATTTTATACAGAATATATCAAATACATAAGCTCCTTTCATCATCATATAGTCATTCATATCATATCTTTTGCTTTAGACTTTCTATTCCTCAAGAAACCATAACCGTGCATTTTATCAAACACTTAGCGATGTGTAGTGCTAGTGTAAAACCATGCAATTCAAGAGTAAAATCATGCAAGAAAACTTGAAGTAAAACACCCCTCCAACACTTAGTAATGCCATCATGCAATACCCATTGAAATCCATCATCAAATCTCATAATAGACATAGTTTAGTACCCCAAAACATGCGTAGTTAGAATAAACAAACCATCTCATAGTATGATCTTGAAATAGGTAGACATGTGTTTCCAATCAACATTTCATTAAAAACCCAACACAATTTGTAATCATCAGTTATTTTAAGTAAGATCCATAAGTAAATTAACTTAAAATCATGCAATTTATGTAAAAGAGGAGCTTGGGCTTCATAGATGAAAGGTTACCATGAATGAAAATCACATACCTTAGACCTTAAATTTCTTGAAATTGAGTTAAGAAAGACTTGAAGCTAGGAATGGGGTCTTGAAATCCACAATTTGTTCTTGAGTTTACTTGTATTTGTATTGGGATTTTGATGAAAGCTCCCTGAGAGAATTTAAGAGTGTATTCTCATTGGGAGGAGTGAATTGATCTTTAGGAATAGGGTTCAAGTCTTCAAGAAGTGTTAAGAAAACATAGGAATCCCCAAAAGACCAATAGAAATGACTATACTTACAGAATGCCATTAATGAAACGGAATCTAGCAAAACCTCGTATTTACCCCTACACATACAGGTTCTAGGAAAATAGGCATAACATCTTAATCCGAACTCGGAATTAGATGAAACCATGTGTGTTGGAAAGCTAATTCAATGAGTTTTAATTTGGTAGTTGTGGGCCACCTAGTTCTTTGTTTACAAAAAGATATACCCCTGTAAAGTTGGCCCTTTTACCTATACTTGTGCAAGACTTAGCCATCGGAAATTCCTTTAAAGTTGGCTTGATGTAGGTGACACACAGTGGTCTTAAACGAGATGAATAAGCTTGACTTAGATTTGAATGAGATCTTGAAGCTTGAATGAAATCCTCAAGATCCAGAAAGGGTTTTGGCACTTGATTTTGGAGTGAAATAATAGACTAAGTGTTTGAGTGAGTATTAGGGAATGTCTTTAATAATATGAGGGTGAAATAAGACTAACTATAGGTATTTTGACATATGAGAAGGCTTGGACAAAAATCCAAAAGCCTTGGACCGGAACACAAAATCTGAGCAAAATTAACATAGGGGTGCGTGGCGTTAGGAACACATAGTAGCACTATTTTTGGCTCACTTTGAAAATTCGAATTTTGCTATGGTTGCTCTAAAATTTGGGTTAGATCCATTCCCCACTCAATCTTTCCCCTTGAACAAGAATATGAAGTTGGATTTTCAAAATAACATACGAATTTTGAGATAGATGAAAATTATGATTCCGAGCACTTCTGAGGCACATTTTCAGGCACTTCTTGGGGTCATTTCAAGCACTCTACTCGATCAACTTAAACACAAAGTTCTTACTCCAATTTACATCTATCCACCTCCACCTCTTCCATTCAAACCTACTTCTCAGCCTGAAGGTGTTCTTTACTAGGTGATCATAGTCTTACAAGGCTAATCCTCCATACTCAACCCTAAACATCAACAGGGGCTTACATCAAAAGATCACTAGTCCTCTTAATTACCCCCAATCCTTACTTAGAATCCTCATCACTAAGTCTTCAATAGTCTATCATCAACATTTACATAATACCAACCACACATTCAAGCCTATCTCTCTAACCACTTCAACTATGTCTTAGAATCTTCAGGCTTACTTAACCCCTCTACCTCTACGATTCAATGAACTCTCACTCAAAGTCACACCCACATACTCTTACCTATCTATTGACATCGTAGGGTCTCACACCTCTCCCCCAGCCTCTTCCTTTCTTTATCCTGTATGACACAAGTTTAGCACTCATATCACAATGATGCTACATTTACTCCTCCTCATCTACCCCCACTCTCAATTTACTACTATCAACATCATAATTTGGACCTAGAGGAACTCATCATCTTCCCCTTGGTGAATCCTCAAACTACTACTTGTCATGAAAAATAAGCGCGAATACCATCAAGAACTCAAATAATCACATACTTAAATACACATTCTCAAGAATAGAATTGGGAACACAATATCTAAGGTTCAAACTTTATTCCCAACATCATTAGTAGGCATTAATACTATCAAGGACTTACATACTCAGGTACGTAGAGGCTCAAAAGGGACATCAACTCAAGGATGGGAACTCAACACCCTTATCACAATTCGGAAGTACTCATTCTCTCCCATCATCCATAACTCGTCTGCCATCATGAACAATACTCCTATAAAGATTAGAAAGCTAGATTACACAAAGAGATTGGCAGGAAAGGTCATTAGCACAATTTGATCGAGAAATCTTATTTGTGATCATTCATACATTACAATCTTTCTCATCTATCAAGACTCGTTCTGAGCTTACAGAACTGTACGTAATATGAAACTCAGGTCTCCTCTCATTAAACGCAGGAGTGGAAACACTCCGATCAATAGGGTAAGATTAAAATTAATGAATGACTTTACTGCTTTTCACCTTCCCAACTCGAATAACAATCAATAAGTGGTATAAGGGACTAGGCCACAGGCATGACAGTTGCATACCAAACATGAAGAAGATATCACCTCAACGGAAGAATAAGGAACATAGGATATGACAAAAACTAATTTCTCATCTCGATTAGCCCATCTTTATCAAACTCAAGATCTACTTTGGTCTACCACTTTGTCATCGCCCCCTTAGCTCTTAAGGTCCTCTCTCAAGTTTGTGAATCAATTTCTTCTACTAGACTATAAGCACATACCTCCATTCAATCAAGGAATAACTACCCACAAGAATGTATTAACCTCTTTTGTTAAGCTGTAGTCATGTATATATATAAAATTTGCTCAGACTTTTTCAACCATATAACTTTTAGCTCCTTTCCTACCTCTACGGGGATCTCTCTACATTTACTATCCTTATAGCATATATAGCTGCTTCCCACACTCTTACAATCTAACCTCTTCTCTTGCCTGCTAGCACTCAACTTCTATTTTCTCATAAACATCTTTGTATAAGACTTATACTATAATGAAAAACTCTTCATCATCTATCTGTAAGCCCCCAATCAACCTAGTTGCTCGGGATGACGCAGAGTGCCTACCCCAACTTACTTCCAATTGAACTCAACAATATTATCTAGATTCTTATAGAAGTCATAAATTAGAGCTTCAAACATCTTTACACCATCATAGATACACATTTCAAGTCTCTTCTTATCCATTGAGCTGTCCTTGTTTCACTAATCTCACCTAAGGGGCACTTGTACACTACCCATAACATCACATTCCTTATAACTTAGCACCTTCATACACTATGGCAATCCTCTGAGAGGAAATCTCCAATTTAAGACTATCACTCCCACGATGCTATCTCCTCTTTCACACTACTCCTTAGAATTGAAGTTTAGGGTCTAGTACTACTATGCGCATCTATCACCCACCTCAATACCGCTGACTTGCAACTAGTAGATAATTATTTAGGGAACACAATCTTACTAAAATCTCATAGCTATTAGTCAATCAACAATCCCCTCTTCACAACTCATGTACCACTCACCTACTCACTATACCTCCTTATCTGGCTAAGCTTATAACTCTATGAATCGCATGAACTCTCACATGAAATCATAAGCCTAAGATTTATTTTATCACATTAAAAGCACTCTTTCCCCCTATTCAAGATTTACACTTCACCTTTAATAGAATACCTACTACAACCAGCAGCATACACTTCCATCTAGTTTGGGCATGCTCTAACACATTTTGACACCAACTCTCCCTCTCTCTAAACCTTATCACATCATGACTTGACAATCATAGGATACTTTTGGCTCTCTCATCAAGCTTAATGCCATCAACTTATCCCTTCACTAGTTAGCTAATGGATACATATCTCCAACTATAAGCCTCAATCACTCACCACTCTCTTTACCCAATCTCCTCCTTTCCCTCACTATCTTTCAAGCTCAGGGGTAAAAACTCTAAATATTTTACAAGACCTCAAATCTCACTCTTAGTATGCAACATTAACATTCTTCGAAACATAAAACTTTTCTACCATGCATAACATAAAAGATTAATTGAAGATTCAACTTATACCTGTCATAACTTCATGGAGTGTTTATATGAGCTAGGCAACTATTGCAGCATATAACTTGTCTATAGACTCACTCATGCTAGGAGTAGCATCTCTCTTATTTCCTCTAACACATGGTGTAGATCTAGCAGGTTGTGCTTGGTTAGCCCACTTCGAACAATCTCTCTGGAAGTGACCCTCTTGTCCACACTTGAAGTAGTTGTTAGCACCTAATCGACATCACCCTAAAATGATATCTGCCACTCCCTCTACATGGTGGCTTTCCTTTATGGCCCCAAACCACACTTCCTCTGGATGAAGGGTTTCGAATATTGAAGGCTTGATTTCTCCTTGGCCTAAGATTATATCTGCTATTGGACATGGGTGTTGTCACTGGTGGTGGCATATACTTCCAAGGTCTCTGCAAACAGGGGAACCTACTTCCCTCTCCACCCCAAGCTTCCTCCATCTCACTCCCCTTGTCCTCTTCTAGACATCCAATATGCACAATAGCTTGAGTAGTAGGCTCAAGCTTCTCAATACTGATGGTATCTTTCAAATCCATGATACAATTAGAGGACAGGGTATGCAATGTGTAAAGCACGATTTAGAAAAGAACACTTATATACTCTGACTTTAACTCTATCGCACGATTTAGAATCTAATAGATGGGAAACAAATACTAAATGTCCTGTAGCCTCCAAATTATGGATGTGGAACTCTTCACACTAATAATAAGGACTCTACTAGACACAGCTTCATAGACTCCCTAGGACTCTTGAGCTCTATGCTCTAATACCAAGTTTATCATGCCCCGAGAGGATACCCTAGACGTAACTAGTACTCAGAGACTATTGCTGGCCCCCAAGCGAACCACCTAGTCCCATTACATTTGTTCAATCAACTCATAAGCGAAAGATATCAAAAGCTATAAACTAACAGTGGACTATCACAGTCACTATCATATAGAGTACGAAATAAGAAATTCAATAGAAATAAGAAGTGGGAACAATAGTCGACCCTGACCTTAACTATCATTGTCTATGTCTATGAAGCCTCTATAACTATCAGCTAAGAAGGAACAATGATAGGCCTTTGCTACCACAATCTTGTAAAATATCTCAAGGAGATAAAAGAAATAAATGTTGTCTCTGAAAGCAAGGGATGACTCACCAAATCACTGTATAGAATCCGTGAACCTCAATGATTAGCCTGCTGAAGTCCTCTATCTACAAAATCTGCATCATAAAAAGACACAGCGCTAAAGGGGCGTTAGTACGTGGAATGTACTATATGTAAAATGGGCCAAAGTAAATTATATCAATATAACATCATCTCATCAATCACTCATCCTTAACTCAGAATAAAGGACTGACTCTTATCACTTCATTATAATTAAGAAATCATAGAATCATATCAATGTCCGAGTACTATTAACAAGGAACCTATCTGGGAGTTTCCATAACGGACAACCACCACCTATGAGCCGATACTGATACAATGAAGAGATGTCATTGCCACATCCATCCAATACCTTGACGGGGTAAAGGACGAGTCTGTTAGGGATCCCAAAAAAATATGTCAAGTCCTCTGCGGGACAAAAGAAACATTCATTTTCGTAGTCCAATCCTCTCCTACGGTTGCCACGTTGTTAATGAGCACGCATGGAACTCACTCTTACCTATTTCGGTGCTAATACTCCTCCCAACACTAAATATGCTCATAAGTCTGTCAAGGTTAGACTGGTTATACAGCCAAACCCCTTCTCAGGCAGGGTCCTTACTTCATCTATCATTCTATCACCTTAAGAAATAAATTCTTCCCTTCAACCCTATCTCAATTTCATTTAAACATTAAGAATATTAACTTCATCTGCTTCAACTATCATAGTACTCATCTCAGGACTCAGACCACAGCAATCAACACATCCATAAATAGTCAAGAATTTAGACATCACCCTAAGTTCATTATTTAAATCTTTAACAGAAATTTTATATTGGGTAATTGCCTAATCAATACTTGTAAATAGTTTATTAAAACATGATGATCATCAATTTTACATAAAATATAAGATTTAAAGATAGATTTCAAGAAAATACTCCAGAACATCAACTAAAAACTTATCAATTAACAATTTACAACTTAATATATGCATTGGGGCACATCGAAGAACAATTTCATATTCTAGCTAGCCTTTACATACTTGTAATGATGAATAATCAAGTTTTCCTCAAAGAATTCGCACCCAAACTTGGAACCCGGCACTCTCTGTTTTTCTTCTCTCATGAACTCATACGCAAAACCTAAGAAAAGATGGGTTTTAGAAACCCTTTCATACATATTTAAGCTTAGAAATACGATTTTGGGATAATATAAGTAGGTTGTGAAATGCCAAAAATATCCCTTACGAAAAGAAGAAATTCTTTTTACCACTAATGGCGCAGTCTGCTTCGCAGATTGGGTGCACTAGTGTCTTATTTCATTAGTTATTTTTCCATCAAAGAATTAACAAAAAAAAAAAAGAAAAAAATAAGCATGGCCTGCATCCCAGGAGTGCTACGCCCTGGGCACGAAAACCTCACTGTTTTTCATCATTTTGTGAAAAATATTTTTTGACCCAACTGCTCTAAAATCAGGTTGAGACCATTTTCTGACTCAATTTTTCGCCTTGATCGCAATTTTGATCTCGGATTTCTTGTCGGAGCTTTGGAAGATGCATTGTGTGCATGATATATTTTGGAGGCATTTCAAAAATTTCACTGGGTGTTACATGTTACTAATAAATAAATGTCTCTTTCAATAAAACTACAAAAATTTCCATATATGATTTAAAATACATAGATCATTAGATTTACATACTGTTACGATAGATAATCTGTCTTATTTTTGAGATTATAAATACCATTTTAAAGAAGCTTATCTACAAATATCGTTAGAATTATCTTTCCATATGACAAGTATTTTAAAGAAACTTAATATCAAAACAAGGTTTATAATTCGAATGAATAACTTGGAAGCTCCAAAATGAAAGAAAGAATCTAGGATACTGGTGTTTTAATTTTTTTATGTGCTTATAATCAATTATTATTTTAATTGAGATTTTTTAAGAGTAAGTGCATTTTGATTGATTTGAATTGTTTTTATATTTTAAATACTTTCTTTGTGACATAAATATTACAAATTATTAGAAATCATGTATTTTCAAGTATTTTGCTTTTGGATAAGGAGCAAGATAAGTCAGGATAAAAATTGAGAAACTTGAAAAACAAAATTCATTACATTTGGTATTATGTCATCAAATGAAATGTTAATGAAAAGGTGACATATGCAGTGTTTGCATCAATTTTGAGCACTTTATGAGAAAATCAAATATTTTAAACTTCTAGTTATATTTTTAAGTGGTTTGTCATAATTTGTTGACTATTATTATATTCTTTTATAATTTTGTAATTAAACATATCCATATGCGATACACATTATTTTTTTCATATACATCGTGAAACTAAGAAGTTCAAAAACTCACTATAATCAAGATAAGAAAATAAATTTTTTTTCTTAACCTATATACACGCTAGTCGTGACTTGAATGAATAACATATTCATTGTGCGATATATATATATATATATATATAAAAGGAAAATTATTTTAAGCATTGAATTTTATTAGCTCTGATTTTTTGTGCCATGTGTTGATGTGTTTGTGCTTGTTATACACCAGACAACATGTTCTATTTATGTATCAATTGAAATTCATGATTTAAATATTAAATATTAAGATCAAGTTATTTTCTTATATGTGATGTTGTAAGCTAAGTTGTAAAGAATTGAAGATCTCATGTGTTCAAGGTTGACATGTTGTCAGATACTATGCGAGTTCCATAATGATATATCAATGTGGACGAAATATTTCTGAGATTGAAATACGAATGAGAACCGTGTGGGATTTGACACAAAAATGACTACTGAGTCGGACTGTTATCGTCATATATGAGGACTATTTCATGAAATCATTAATATAGCTAATTACTGACATATGAATGTTTACGAAAATATTTTTTGTGGAGTATATTTTCCCAAACACACCTCGCTTTTTCTTCATGATGCAGTTTTGACGTGGACTTCTTATCTTAACCATATAAAGCAATAATTTATACTAACATATAGCATATGCAAGCTTCTGGTATTTAGAGTTAAAAATGCCAAAATATGAGGTATCTTTTATGGACCCATTATTGTATTGCGTCAAATTTATTAGTTTTGATTCTGTATAATTTTATTTGTCATTATTTGAATAATTTTACATTTATTTTTCACTTTTAACATGTAAGAAAAAAATTTCATTTTTTTATATCTTTACTTTAGCATTAAGTATTTATTTTTTAAGATTTAATACTATCATAAATATAACTAATCTGGATAGATTGACCAAATAGCTGAGTTGTATTGTTTTTATATCTTTTTCTTTGTTCTAATGTAGGTTTGTTTCTATTTCTCAGTCGAATCAGACATGAAATTCTCCAGTTTTTAAATTCACTCAATTCCTCATTTAACCACTTTCTTGGCTTGATTGATAAAATTTTTATTTTATAATTAAGTTTAGGACATAGACTTGATTTTATTCAATAATACAAAAAGATGGGTGGGCAAAAGCCTAGTATACAATGATCCTCAAAATAGGTCAGCGGAACCTGACATTGGGGAAATAAAAAATTTACCCTAGTGTTATTTTCCTAAACTAGGCACCTAATTCTTCTCTTTCCTAATCCACCATTATTTATGTGTCTGTGCTTGGCCGCTCAACTGTTCCTTTTCCACTATTTCTAGATTTCTAACTTCCTTTCGTACGGAGATTTACACTATCATCTATCAAAGTAGTAATGTTTTGATTTCAGATTTTTTTAATTTCATTTTCTTGGTAATTGATGGTTGGTTCCTAGAGGCCGCATCACGGAAGAAGTATCGTGTCATGAAATCTTTGTCTCTTACTAGACCTACAAAGGGAGATCTTCAATTTTTCCTCTGTGAAAACTTTTTTTTTATGTTTTTTCTTGGTTTTGAACTCAATTTTTCCTATGAACTTGTACTGAAGTTGAGGTTTTTTTTTGTTGTTGTTGTATATTTTGAAGGAATTAGAGTTGTATGATAGTGAGGAAGAGACAACAAGGAGGGAAGAATTATCGTATCAAATTGATTAGGTAAATTTTGAAGCTTAGTCGTATTAGCTTAATCAGTTGTTGTTTTGCTTTATGTTTACATCAATTTTGATTGTACAAGCTTTAGCTTTTGCATAAGCTGTTAATATGTGTTGGTTTAAAGTTTTATGTTGTATTATGAGTTCAATGTCCGTGACATATTGAGAACGAGCAAACGAAAACACTTAAATATATTTTCTTTTTGAGTTGGGTTGTTAATTATTAGCTTTCGATTACAGCTTTTGGCTTAGGCTGGGTTGAATACGTAAAACTTTCTGGTTGAGCCCTCCAATTTAACAACTTTTTCTTCAGGGTATTACTGATAATAATGACTATCTCCATATTTCTTGAGGGCATTGCCAGTCACTCTCACATGTAAAAGGAACCACACAACATTAATCAAGTCCATACGATAAAAATCATCTCATTTTATATTAGTAGCATTTTCCTTTTTTTTGTTCGTGGCAAGGACCAACATTCTTTTTTGGGATGATGATTAACGTTGGGATTAAGCATCTTCTTTATTTCCCTTTCTTATGGGAGACATAAAAGGTGTTTTTTTCCCATTCTTGGGTTGTAAATGTGTAGTATCTAATTTAACTAGTAATATTTGTGAATGATGTGTTTTATTTAACTCTACTTTATTGTAGAATATTTTTAATTTCTGATTCTCTGATTTTTTTAAATGAAAAATAAAAAGTTTAGATAAGATTTAGAGGTTTTCAATTTAAGTGGCTACATTGTCCAGATTGTGACAATTGAAAATGTCTGAAAGAATGGTTCATTTTTTTGGGGGTTTGTATGATTTGAAATAGTTGCTAAAACTTATCTTTCATGAAACATTTTTAATATGTCTTTTACAAGATATTCGGAATATATATATATATATATATATTATAAAATTGATAATTGTCATTTCATCAAATAATTTGTTGTAAAATATTCTTATTGTTGAAATTGATAGAGTATTTGCTTATTAAGATGCTTAAAAAGATGTCTAAAGTAATTTAGATTAATATTATATTGAATATCTTTTTCAAAGATGGACAAAACTCGATACTTAACTTGTCCAACTTGATTCAGATGATATTATTATAAAAAATAAATGAAGGATGGTTCAAATCTTAAATGAAGGACAATATGCAACATCAGTATAGTAGTAAATATCCACATGGATAGAAAGTTTCACTGGAATTGATTAATAGTTTCCATGATAAATGCTCCCAAGTGTTAACTTGAATATATTTTAACATCTTGACCTTCATATTTATTTCCTTATTTGCTTTCTTAATATAAATTATGTGTTATAAAGAAGGTACCATAACATTCTAAAGGAATAATAATGACTTTTATTATGTGTATATAATTTAAATACTTGTTCTAGTAACGAAATGGAAGCCTAGGCATAATAGCTAAAGTTTTTGTCATGCGACAAGGAGGTCACAAATTCGAACATTGGAAACAACCTCTTACAGAAATGTAGAGTAACAATGCATACAATAGAATCTTCTAATCTGACCCTTTTAAAGACTCTATAGATATGGAAACTAAGTGCAGTGGACTATCTTTTGTTAAAGAAATTTCAGTTCTTAAGAAAGTCCTCCACGTGCCAACTCAATCTATGCCTTTCAACATGCTTCAATGTTCATCCAACAATAGTTAATTGACATCCTCCTTGTCTCTCTTGGTCATTCTTATTGATGTGGACTAGAGTTTAAATAAATTTAGGAAAATTTTGTAAGGCACGACAAACCTAGTACTGAGTATAGGCAAATCTCATATGGTGTGACACAACAAACTTTAGTGGGGATGCTGATTCTATGTATAAGAGGGGGTCTAAAGATACCCTTCTTAGGATAAGAAGTCAACAATGGCAAAATATAGGAGAGATGTTAAATATATAAATAAGTAGGTCTTACACCATAACTATGCATTTTAAAGTTGTGAAGGCCTAGGCCTAAAGCAGACATTATAGATATTATTAGAGTCACCCATGTATCAGCCTTGTCAATGTGGACCTTAGTTTAGGTAAATCCCGATAATATGGGACAAACCTCTATGAAAATATTAGATATATAAGTAAGCAAGCCTTACGTCACGACCCAACCCAGGGGCCGTGACTAGTGCCGATTGGGCACCTAGACAAACATTAACTCCAAATACCAAACATAACCGCTAGGAAATCTACCAAAATTTTGGTAGGGTTTCCTCTGTTTTACTGACTAACTGCACCTGCAAAAATTTTCAGCAACATCCCAGACAACAATACAAGTACATATTTCTTTACACATATACATAGATGCGGGCCGACAAGGTCTCCTTTGCGGTCTCGCCGCCTAATAATCATATCATACATAAAATAATGCGGTCTCGCCGCCTGATCAAGTGCCAAAATCATACAATATACCATGTACTCAAGTATCT
>JAOTQR010089845.1:0-21237 GCA_025774065.1 Solanum ossicruentum
GAAAGTCTCTAAAAACGGATCAAATGCAGCCCCTAAAGGCATTGCATTTGAACAATATTTCAGCTTTCCAAAACACTATCTATTTAACTTTACCAAGCTGAAAATACAATCCTCTAAGGCTCTTGAAGGAAAATCTGAAACTTTAAGGTAAAATTAAGCAATTATAGTTGCATTTTTAGTATGGGTTCTTCATAAAAAATAAGAAGTATATGCTATTATGTTATGTTGGAAATTCTACACAGCATGCTTCCTAAGTATTATTGTGAACGTCTCTTGTTGTTCAAGAGATTTTTATCTTAACTGGTAGGATGAACTATTAGGTAAGACTTATATTTTAACAAGTTATAGGTTGTTAGTCATGTAATTAAGCTATTGCACAACTTTTATAGTCCACAAAGATGAGTTGTTTTATGATGTCGTAATTCTTAAAAGAAACTTGGAAGCTGAAAATTATAATATGTTGTTCCACGACCTTAACTTGCTTTGGGGCTATTTGTGGACTATTTTAATACTAGTTTTTTGTGGTAAAAACGTTGGAAATAATTTAGGTAAAGTTAAGAAAGATTCGGGATTGTTTATGTTGAATGTGGAGAAGGGATGTAACGTTGTATCGCTTGTTTGTATGTTGTGAAGAATTGTTATGTGTTGTATCTTATGGGCCGTTGTAAGACTAGTAAGAGTCTAAAATAAGATGTATATGACATCAGCATAAGAAAGGTTGTTAGAAAATATGAATTATAAGTGGAAAGGATGAAGAAATGTTCCTGCGTCGCTAATTAAACGTTTGCTGCCCAGATGTTAGCTTTATGGTATTGGGCCACTAGGAAATGTTTTTTCACTGCTAATACTAGTCTTATTGCCCAAAATACTATAGATAAGTATTTGGGGAAAAACGCAGCCACTCCAAGGTAGTAACGAGGTCATACAACGAGGTATGTAGGGTTACTTGATTTTGTATCATTTTGCATGAAACATAGATCTCTCCTTGGTACATAAAGGTATTTACCAACTCCGACACAACAATTAATTGTGTATCCATTTTTATTACATGTTCATATGTTCCCATAATAATCATCATTGAATCTACATCCATATGTGGATATGAAGTTACATGAACTCTTGTTGCTAAGTAACGTGCACGAGTTGTTTCATTTCATATGTATTGCATTCGTTATGTGACATACTCTCTTCACTTCCATATTGTCTTTTATGATTATCTACATGTCATATATTGTATATACAGCCCTAGAGATCCAATATTATGACCACCAAAAGAATTATCTCAAAAGTAATTGAAAAACAAGGTATATTGTTTATTGATGGGTGGTAGCCCAAGGGGTGGAAGAATCACCTAGCCAGGAACGATCCTATCATGGGCGGTAGCCCGAGGGTTAAGGAAGAACATAGCCAAGGTCGATCCTGATATAGTTTTACCACTTATCAGTTGACCATTTGTATTACAACTGTACACAGATTATATAGTAAAGGTAAAGTAATAGAAAGAACATAAAATACATGATTCCAAAGTTTTCAAAGGGGGTCTCTTATCCTACACCAGTGCATAGTTTCATTTGTATTATTATGATATGCATAGTATGTCCTACCTTACATACTCAGTACACTATCTCGTACTGACGTCCCTTATGGGGGACCTAAATTTCATGCTGCAGGTACAGGTGTTGTTAGATCTCCCCAGTAGGAGTACAGGATATCCAGCTACTGTTATTAAGCTGCAGGTTATTTCAGAGCTTTGTGTGTGTCTAGATCTTATATGTTGTATTATACAGTTAATCGAGGTGGGGCCTGTCCCGACCCTTAGCAGATACTTTCTCTTATTAGAGGCTTTGTAGATTATGTAAAGTAAAGTTTGGTAACGTCACGTACCTTAGACACCGTGGCCCTAATGGCCTATACATATGCATTTTCGTTTGGCTTGTTATTACTGTTTACTTTCTTAAATGTACAATGATGATAGAAATCCCTTTTAATATGTCTAAAAAGTGCATAGATATAGGTTGGTTCTCCCGAGCCTTATCGGCAACGGGTGCTGGTCCGCCCTATCAGGATTTGGGGCATGACAGG
Organism: Solanum ossicruentum; assembly: GCA_025774065.1. Classification (NCBI taxonomy): domain Eukaryota; kingdom Viridiplantae; phylum Streptophyta; class Magnoliopsida; order Solanales; family Solanaceae; genus Solanum; species Solanum ossicruentum. The sequence continues at coordinate 2,083 of JAOTQR010089845.1, forward strand.
GAAGACATCAACATATATTTTGTGATTGCCTTTCCTAGGACTAAGAAATATTTCAACACTATTTGGGTTATTATTGATAGAATGAAAAAGTGGGTGCTGTCCCTATGTTATCACCCAAGCCTATGGCCTAGACATGACCGGCAAATGGGGAGCCGAGGAACACCAAAAAAGCCTCACGGCATATCATTATACATCCTTGGTTACGGAAGCAAAAAATGACAATAGGAGACAACATAAACAAGGGGAATTGGGACTAAGGGAGCGAGAGAGAAAGAGGAAATAATACTTAAATATCATAAATGAGTCAAGCTCAGGCATAATACAAAACTTGTCTAACAACATCTCTAAACATAGATACTTAGCGGAGACCAAGACAAGCAACCAGGCTCATCCTCATAAAACTGACAATAGGTAATCCAAATATATACAATATAATTGAAACATAACCATGACAGAGGATAGATATCATCCTCGGACATGAGGACTCACCAAATGCTAACTTGAACAATCCGTCTAGCCATGAAGAGGAGAATCAATACGAACACTGGTTCCTACATGGTGATATCTTATAGGCATAACATATACATTAGTACGTATGAACATACTAAGTATTTGGGATACAATGCAATAAGAGATAGACATCATAATCAAAATGCATAATGATAAGCAATGGATTTGCATAATAACAATATGGCATGCATGGTCAATGCTTGAAGTAAAACATGCTTGTAAGTCATTCCAATTGCATATAACATAGTACATAAGTGTGGGAAGAGACTCCAACCGACATAGAATAAGACCAAGCGAGCTACAACTTGGAATCCCAATGATTACCCCTCATCGGTAAAGAGGTGGCCTACTTGCCAGGTAAACCATACTTCAAACTTACGGGAACATGACCCAATTTTATATGAAGTAACCTTTCTTATGATAACATGAACCAATTTCAGAAATGATTTCATTAAGAACTTCACCTTATGGGAATATGACCCAATTTCATGAAGAACCTCAAGAGAAAGTGTACTAAGTGGATACACTAGTATTGCAAGGGTATAACATAGTCCTATGGTGGCACATAGTTCAAGGAAATAGAGTAAACCCTCCATCCATTTATGCTAAGTTTAATCCCACAGAATACATATAATAATCATACTTTAGTAACTTATAAGACATATAGAATAATGACACGAGTAGCTCTAAAACATCCTTGACCTCTAATGGTGAGGCCAAATTCAAACATAAGAATAGTTTATCACCAAATATTACCCTTGCATCAACATCAACATTCAAGGACTCATAAGAGGTAAAATGGTTAAGAAACGGATTAAACCTAGTTTTACAACATCATCAACATTTCCATAAGTTAAACATATCTATAGAATGTTCACAATCATCATAGAGTCACTTGGATCATGAATCAACCAATAGATAATCAAAACCTAAACCTTAAAAGGCATTTTATAGAACACTTGGTAGGTATGTAATGCTAGTGTAAAACCATACAATTCAAGAGTGAAATCATGCAAGAAAATGCACTGTAAAACCATCAATCAACATCTTGCAATACCCTCAAGCAATATATATCTAAACACATCTTCAAATATTACAATAGATCAAAGATTTATAGCTCAAAACATAGTAAAAAAGTCACAAATTCATATAGCTTTTACATAGTTCATAGACAAATTCATATTAGTAAACCCATTTGTAAAATCAACTTTAAGTCATGCAAATTGAGTAAAATGGAGATTAGGGCACAATGTGTGAAATAACCCAATGGTTAAAACCTACATACCTTAGCTTTATGGAAACTCTTGATGAAGATTGAAAATTGAGGCTTGAGGCTTGAAGGAAATCCTTGGATCCGTAGGATGTTTTGGGACTTGAATCTTGAGAGAAATATTAGTCTAAATGTTTGAGTGAGTGTTGGGAAATGTTTAGGATGGTATGAGGGTGAAATAAGGATAACAATAGGTATTTTCAAGAATGAGAACCCTCCAGTCCAAGGCTTGAAAGTCTGGGACCGAAGTTAAAAAAAACAAGACCAAAATAAAACTACTCCGCGTCGATTCCGTGACGCGGATTACTCATTAGAATTTTCATTTCTACATATGTGAGTTCTACAAAGTGAGCATATATTCTTCATCCAAACACTAAATGAAATTAAACCAAGTGCATTGGAAAGCTACTTCGAAGATCTTTACTATGATAGGTAGTAGGTCACCATATTATTTATGTGCTAAGAGATATGTCCCTTTAAAGTTGACCATCCTAAATCGCATTTTTGCAATTTTAGGATTTTGATACGGTTGCTCTACATGTTCGGGTTTGACCCACTTCCCACTTAATTTTGTCCCATGAACAAGAACATGAAGTTCAATTTTCGAAATAATGCATGGATTTTGAGATATATGGAAATTAAAATTCCGCGGACTTCCGAGACACATTTTCGGGCACTTTTGGGGTCATTTCAATATCTCCCCTTGGGAATATTCATCCTCAAATGTAAAAGAAATGTACAAGAGAAGAGTAATCATAACGAGATTATCCCCAACAAGAATGCAATAGTACACTTTTAAAACACCATTTCCAAAACCTCAACATAATTGCCAAAATCATCATGAATTTGTCAACATAAACTGAGTGCATGCAATGACATAGGGGTTGAAATACAAGACATGGAATCTTTGAAAAGTCACTTGACATGTCATCATAAGCTTGAGTAGAATGAAGGTAATATGTATATTGCTTCTCCATTCCTGCACCATCTCCCCGAGGAACATATATGAATAGACAACTCTTCCAAAGGGCCTTGATGATCACCACACCCTTATTAATCAACTTCTTCAACCCTTACACTCAATGCCTCTATCGAGACCCCTTCTTAAGTCAACTTATCATCCACAAACAACCACCACCTCAAAGAGTTCCATAACACTAGAGTCAGCAACATATCCCCTCAACCTAGAAGCATGAAGAACTAGACTAATCAAACCCCTATCCATAGGCAATCCCCAAACTTACATAACCTTACCAACTTCCATCTACACTCTATAAGGACTCACAATACTCAATACAATTGACAACCTTAAATGCACCTAACCCACTTGGTACCACAACCACCATCACCCCCATGGGAGACAACCTCTACTCTATCATCTTCTCACCCAAAACTTCCAACTCTAATAAGGCGGGATCAAGGCGTTGCTTAAACTAGTGCTCCTCACCCAAAGAAGATTTGGAGCCACCAAGAACACTATACTACCATTCTTAACCTCCCTTAATCTAACTTCCAATACAACCAACTGACAGACCCTACTAGCCTCCTTCTTGCCACTATTATCCACATAAGCTAATCTACCCATAGACACCCTACTTCAAGCACCAACTACAACACTATCCTTATCGGGAAAATTAAAGCACACTTAAACCATAATACTTAAGGTGTTATAACCACCTTCTTGTTATCTCCATTCACAACTTTCATATTTAGCAAACAATCCCCTCATCGTCCAAGACTTGCAACACTAGCCCCAAATGATTCACAACCTCTAAATAAATCAATGCTTCACCACTGCAGGCTACTTCCAACACATCAAGGTAGGGTTTTAAGACCCTATTCTAGGGACCCAAAAACATAGCTAATGCATAAACCAACCAACTCCACTAGTACTAATAATGCTCACTTGGGGACAAAGCTCAAACCAAAGATCAACCTTAATGAAGTAACTAACCTATTGTAGTTTTCCAAATAGATCAACCAACCTCAACAATCATGTTACAACCTTATGGGTATTAAACTCATTGGAAACATGCTATACAAGGAGCCCAAACTTCCCCAAGACCTCTAACACATCCTGCTAAGTTCAACCAAGATCACCAGACAAGACTCCTATGCAAAAAGAACATGGGGCAACCCTTAGAGATCAATTGAACCTTAAGACAAGAATGGACCTACCTCTTATGCTATTACTTGGCAACCTCCCACTCAAAAATGGTTTCATTAGGGAATTGGAGTCTAAACCTATGGGCGCTACAAATAATGAAGACATATCATACATGCGACTAATAGACCTCAAGTATAATATCAAAAACCACCACATCTAATTCAATCAAAGCACAAGATAATACCTAAAGTAATAAGATCATGAAACAAACTCCAAAAGACTTACCCATAAACAATAGAACCACCAACGACATAAACACTAACAATCCCACACAACAACTTGGTACATACAAGGAACCCACTAGTAACCATAAGAGCAATGAAAGAAATAGTGACACACTGGACCTATCAATGCATACACATCCAAGTCAAAGGAAACTTCAACTTATCGGTGGCAACATGGGGTACCTCATCCCATCCTTGAGCCACTTGAGGACTGCCATCTCTACCCTTGTGTTGAGCATCAGGACAACCACTAACTTCATGACCAAATCCGCCACAACCAAAGCAAGCATTAGACTTCTTCAAACACGAGCCACTATGGCCTTTCCCACACTTCCGGCATCTAGGCTTTGTCACCCCCTCAATACCTCCTTGGAATCTTTAATTTTGCACCCCATCATTGGCAAACCTCTCATTGGAAGCATTGGGTGACTCTTGTCCTTGGAACTTATAGCCTTGAGAAAACAGGCCACCCTTGGGAATTTGGAAGTTACCATTAAAGCGGGCCCTCTTGGCCTCTCTATTCCTCCTCTTCTTCAAATTCTCCCCTTCCAATTGCTTGTCATATGTCTTCAAGCAGGACAATTCCATATCTCTAATCAATATAGCAGATCGACTTTCCTCACTCACCAAGTTGGAGACACCCATCATAACTTTATTCATCCTAGTCCTTGCATCGGACACCAATTGAGGAGCATATTAAGATTTTTAGATGAATGTGAGAGCATACTCCTTCACACTCATAGCACCATGTTTCAAATTCATAAACTCTACCAACTTAGTTTTCCTAAGCTCAATAGGGAAGAACCAATTAAAGAAAGCCAGTTTGAACTCCTCCCAAAAAACCACATTACCATTTTCCTTCTCCCCCTTCCATTGATCATACCATATATGGGCTACCCCTTGGAGTTGGTAGACTACCAACTCCATCTTTTCATTCTGCCCAACTCCCATGATAGACAAAATTTTGCAGACCTCATCAATGAACTCTTGTGGATCTTTATCAACCTTCGACCCATAGAACATTAGAGGATTCATACTCATGAAGTCCTTACCCTAGCTCTCGGGGTAGTAGCATAAGGGGCTTGGGCCCCTTGGTTGGCCAACACTTGGGCAAGCATAGTGAGAGCATCTCAGAGTTCACCATTGTTAGGTTGCTCCTCGGGAGTTCTAGCACTTCTTCCTCGGGTGTTATGGATGATCTAGCATAGAAAGGAACAATCATTAGAGGGGAAAACTCACTATAACTCTATAGCACGACTTAGAACATGAAGAAGGAAAACTTTCTCTAAGACGTCTCACAGCTTCCTGCTCATAGTTGTAGCGCACAACACAACCATGAATAAGACTCTAATCGATGTGGTGTGTTAGACTACGAGGATCTATTAACCTAGTGCTCTAATACCATCTTTGTAACGACCCAAACCTAGGGCCTAGACGTGACAGGCAAATGGGGAAACCGAGTAGCCTAAAACAAGCCTCATAGCATATCATTATATATCCTTGGTCGCAGAAGTTAGACAGAAAGAGGAAGTAATACTTAAAGATTATAGATGAGTCAAGCTCTAGCATAACACAAAACTTGTCCAACAACACCTCTAAACATAGATACTATGTGAGGGCCAAGAGAAGCAACCGGGCTCACCTTCATAGTAATGACAATAGGTAATCCAAAAATACAATATATAATTGAAACATAAGCATCAGAGAGGATAGGTATTGTCCCCGGGCACGAGGACTCACCAAATGCTAATTTGAACAATCCGTCGATCCACTAGGAGGAGAATAAATAAGGGCACTGGTTCCTACATGGTGACATCATGTAGGCCTAGAGTATACGTTAGTACGTTTGAATATACTAAGTATGTGGGATGCAATGCAATAAGAGATAGGCATCATAATAAAAATGCATAAGTATAAGCAATGGATTTACATAGTAACAATATGGCATGCATGACAACACTTGAAGTAAAACATGCCTGCAAGTCATTCCAATTGCATAGAACATAGTACATAAGTGTGTGAAGAGACTCCAACCGACATATAATAAGACCAAGGAAGCTACAACTATGAATCCCGATGATTACCCGCACCGGTAATGAGGTAGTCTACTTGCCAAGGTAAACCATACTTTAAAGTTATGGGAACATGACCCAATTTCATATGAAGTAACCTTCCTGATTGGAACATGACCCAATTTCGGAAAGGATTTCATTAAGAACTTCACCTTATGGGAACACGACCTAATTTCGAGAAGAACCTCAAGAGAATGTGTACTAAGTGGATCCACTAGTATTGCAAGGGTATAACATAGCCCTATATTGGTACATAGTACAAGGAAAGAGAGCAAACCCTCCATCCATATGTGCTAAGTCTAATTCCATGGAATACTTATAATAATCATACTTTAATAACTTATGGGAAACATAGAGTCCTGAAACGAGTAGCTCTAAAACATCCTTGACCTCTAATGGTGAGGCCAACTTCAACATAAGAATAGTTTATCATCAAACATTACCCTTGCATCAACATCAACATTGATAGACTCACAAGAGGTAAAGTGTTCAAGAAAGGGCTTAAACCTGGCTTTACAACGTCATCAACATTTTCATGAGTTAAACATATCTTTAGAAAGCTCATAATCATCATAGAGTTACTTGGATTATGAATCAACAATAGATTAACAAAACCTAAAGAATCCTTCAAAAGAATTTTATCAAACACTTGGCGTATATGTAAAGCTAGAGTAAAATCATCAATTTAAGAGTGAAATTATGCAAAAAAATCCATTGTAGAACCATCAATCAACATCTTGCAACACCCTCAAGCAATATACATCAAAATCCCTCCTCAAATCTTTTAATGGATCAAAGATTTATAGCTCAAAACATAGCAAAAATTCACAAATTAGCTTTAACATAGTTCATAGACAAATTCATACTAGTAAACCCATTTGTAAAATCAACTTTTAATTATGCAAAATGAGTAAAAAGGTGGTTATGGAACCATGATTGAAAGAACCCAATGGTAAAACCCACATACCTTAGCTTGGAGGAAACTCATAATGAAGATTGAAAACAAAGGCTTGAAGCTTGAATCAAATCCTTGGAACTGGAAGAGGTTTTTGGACTTGAATCTTGAGAGAAATATTAGTCTATGTATTTAAGTGAGTATTGGGGAATGTTTAGGAAGGTATGAGGGTGAAATAAGGATATATATAGGTATTTTTAAGTATGGGAATCCTTAGGACAAAGACTTGAAACTTTTGCACCGAAGTAAAAAAGAACAGGACCAAAATAACACTGCTCCCCATCGATTCTGCGATACAGATCACTCATTGGAATTTGCATTTTTGCACATACGAGTTCTATGAAAATGGGCATATATTCTTCATCCAAACTCTGAATGAACTGAAACCAAGTGTGTTGGAAATCTCATTCAAATTGCTTTAATTTGGTAGGTCGTGGGACACCTAGTTCTTTATGTGCTAAGAGATATTCCCCTTTAAAGTTGACCCTCCTATATCATGTGTTTGCAATTATTGGATTTGATACGGTTACTTTAAAATTTAGATTTGACCTATTTCCCACTCAATGTTTTCCCCTGAATAAGAAGATGATGTCAAACTTTTAGAATAACACACAGATTTTGAGATACATGGAAATTAAGATTCCGGGCACTTCCGAGGTACATTTTCGGGCCCTTTTGGGAAGTTTCACCCTACTAGTCAAAATAACTTATGATGTTGAAGACTATGCTAAATTTAACATTGTTAAGTTAGTTAGGCCGCATGGGGTTCCGCTATCCATTATTTTGGTTCATGGTGCCTAATTCAAATCTCACATTTGGAGATCCTTCCAAAGAGGTTTAAGTACTAATGTCAATCTTAACACAACATTATTTCCAAAAGTGGATGAGTTAAGCTAAAATAATAGTTACCACTCCTGTATTGAGGTGACATTATTTAATGCCTTATATGGGAGGCAGCTCCTTGGTAGGGTGGTTTGATGTGCAAAAAATGGCTTAGATAGGTTTAGATTTGGTTATAGAAACTTTGGAGAATGTGAGGTTGATAAGGGAAGGATTAGAAATGGCAAAAAGTTGGCTAAAGTTTCTTATTCTAACATTAGGAAGAGAGATCTTGGATTTAAAGTTAATGATTGGGTGTATTTAAAGGTCTCACCCATGAAGGTTGTGATTCATTTTGGCAAAAAAGGAGAGTTCAGCCCTAGTTGTGTTATGCCTTATAGAATTTTTGGATAGGTTGGCAGAGTTTCTAGTGATTTCGAGTTTCCCGTGATGACGAGTATAGTAAGTCTGATCTTTCATTTGTCCATGTTGAGGATGTGTGTTGGTGACCCTAGTTACATTGTGCCTTTGGAGGTGGTAAATATTGAAGAGAACTTGAGTTCTAAAGAGTCCTAATTGAGATATTGGATGGTCAAGTCAACAAGTTTAGTAGCAAATATGTTGCATCTAGTAAGGTCCTTTGGAGGAATCAACTAATTGAAAGTGCCACTTGAGATGTGGAATTAGATACGAAGGAACAATACCCTAATATTTTTCAGTCTAATCAAGCCTAAGGTATTAAGAGTTCATTTCGAAAGACGTCAATTTCCTTGTATTTATGTTTTCATGTTGTCCATGCATATTTACATGACTATAAGACTGCATTTGAATGATATTTAAAGGATGAGTTTGAAATTTATATGAACAGGGTGTTTAAGTTGCATTTTGTATTCATGTCTGGTTTTTAGCTGCTTCTTTACTCCATTAGAGCTTGTACATAGTATGTTCAAGGATGAATGTTACTAAGAGGGATACATTGTACACCCCTTTGAGTACAAAGAATGGAATTTACAAGAAAGTAAAAAATTAGGAATTTGTAAGTCAAAGTACGTGCCCTACCTGTGGCTCGTAGTTGAAACAATGATAGTCTAAGAAAAGGCTCGTTGCTTAGGGACAATATGGTTAAAATTTTTCTAAGTGTAGTGGTGGTTTAGGAGATGGCTTTATGGACTGTAAATGAAACTGTAGATCTTACAATGTGTTTGTGTAATGGTGGACTAAGCTAGTGAAAATTGAGTTTCTGAATCATTAATTATGAACATGCAATATGAGTCATTCTTTAACTTACCAGATGTAGAATGGTCATGTAGTTTGACTCCAAAAGATTAAAATATTTTTAAGTTTTGGGTAGTTAGGTAGTTTCCTGATTAGACTTTATGACACAAAGAACTTTTTATGAGTCATAAAATCAACTTGTACATGGCGATTCAGAGTTGACTTCAGAAGGTCCAAAATGTAAACAGGATGAAGCCTAAAATCTATGACCATAAATAGGTTGGTTGTTTGGGTTACGACAATATTAATGAAGGGCATTTCAACCTTTTCCTATGCTTTATACGTAAAACTACATTGTTTTGGCTCCTACATGACCCCTTTCCAACCTTGTACCACTAAACTCTTGTCATTTTAATTCATTCCCAAAATGTACCTAAGTGTAAGACCTCCCAAAAATACTCTCAAGTTTCTCCGAGGTGCAAAGTGAAGAGCTTAAGCTAGGATTTTGAATTGCGCACTTTCATTCCAAGTTTTCCTCACAAAATCATAGCCAAGGTATGTGGGTTAGATTTGTGGCTATCTTCCACCCTCAAAGCTCAAGAATTCTTCTTATTTCACTTGGCTCAAAGTTTGTGAATCTTATGAAGTTTTATTAAATGGCTTTAAAGATAGACTTCATGAAGAACTTGTAATTATGTGAAGCATATTAATACATGTCATGACAAGCTATGATTTGTGATTGTTATTAAGATGAATTTGATGATTTCCTTATCTAGGGTATTGCAATGATTATGGTAGGTTGTTTAATAATGGTTCCAATTGATAAGTTTCCTTAATGTTTATGCATGTTACTATTGGACTCATGTTTTAAAAGCTCATATGTATTGACCCACTAACTTTTAAGTAAAAGTTATATGATGAAGTATGTTATGAATGTTGAAGGGTTGCACTGCATGTTATGAAATGATTTACAAAGCCATTTTTATGACTTATTTATGATACACTCTCTTGTGAAAGAATGATTCTCATTGAAATAGGTTATGAAGTCAATCAGCTATTTTATTATGCTAATGGCTATGTTCCTCATGCTTAAATTTGTATGATTATGCTTATATTTTAATATTCTGTGATGTTTAACTTAGCAACGAATAAGACTTTAGGTGGGACATTATCTCTAAGGGTACTTATTTAAATTATATTTGTCTCATAACTATGTGTCACCATAGCATTATGTTTAGCTAGTGGATCCACATAAAGAATCATGTTCATGACACCCACAAAGTTGGGTATAGTCTATCGTGGCAAGTAGACTTCTCCTTCCCCAGCGTGGAAGGTGTATGAAAATTCTATGTAGTAGCTCACATAGTCTTATTGTCAGCAGTAGTCCTACTCCAACATAGTATGTATATGATGTTGTATGATCTTTATGTCTCTCCAAAGCATGTTTTACAATTCATTTACCATTCATCACATGTTGAATTTGATCATTGACTATGGCTATGCATATTTCCTATTATAGTGCATGGCTTCATTGTTGGATTGCATCCCATATACTTAGTACATTCCATATTAATGCGCATTTTTCTTACATGAGGTCACCGTGTAAGGTCCCGCGATCCTCCTCCTCCTTATACTCATGATTAACTTTGGATCAAAGACTTTGCTTATTGGTGAGTCCTCTAGTTCGAGGATGGTAGCCTAGTTATCTAGCTTTTTCATTTAGAGACAATGATATTTTGTTTTACTTATTATATATTTGAGGGTGAGCTTGGTGCATTTTTAAGCCTCTTGTCCTGTCTATGCTAAAAGGTATTGTCAGAGACTTAGTTTTGTATGTATTATTTGACTCTATCTCTTACTTTCATGTTTATTGCCACTTAGTCCCTATCCCTTAGTTTCCGATCATTTTTACCTATTTAGCAATAATGTGCTTAATGTATGCTATGAGGCTTATTTGAGGTGCTTTCGAGTTTCTTATTTGTCATGCCACGTCTAGGACCAAGGTTTGGGTCATGACTAATATTTGACTTATCTTCTTTGATCTTTATCTTATAGCCCCAGTGGAGTTGAATGAAATTAAGGAACAATTGAGAGATCTATTGGAGAAGGGTTTGATAAGACTTGGAAAGTCACCATGGGGTGGGCCAGTATTATTTGTGAGGAAACAAGATGGTTCCCTTAGAATGTGCATCGATTACCCGCAATTCAACAAGATCACCATAAAGAATAAGTATCCACTCCCAATGATAGATGATTTATTTGATAAATTGCAATGGGCTAGACACTTCTCTAAGATTGACCTCTGATTTGGTTACTGTTGATTGAGGGTAAGGTAAAATATCTAAGATAGCTATCAAGACAAGGATGGATAGTTTTTGTTTGTGGTAATGTCTTTTGATTTGACCAATGCACTGATAATATTTATGGATCTCATGAATAGGGTGTTCAAACCCTACCTTGACTTGTTTTTGTGGCATTCAGGTAATGATATATTTATCTATTCTCGGAGTGAGAAAGACCATATAAAGCATTTGAGGGTGGTGTTACTGTAATGCCTTAGATCTTAAGCTAACATTCGAGTCCTTTCTTATACGTGTATAGGTTCAATTTGATGATTTCTAATGTGGTAGTATCAATTATTAGGTCTTCAATGTGGATCAGAAGATCTTTTGGGGCATACCCCATCTCTTACATCGATCCATGATTAAAGGATTCTATTCGACTAAGTTTCAATATGTGTTCATATAAGCATCAACTTCAAAAGGGCATATCTCTTACCACATAATGAATTAGGTAACCTATTCCAAACAAAATTGTAGGTCTTTGAATTAGCTTTGCAATGCATCAAATTTCACCTCATTAAGAGTGAAAATTTATGACCATTTTACTGAAGCCTGTCTAGGCTATCAAAAAGGGAGACGATTAGTTTGACCGCCTAATGCATTCGGCACATCACCGAATAGGTTGCCTAATCACCGTAGAAAGTTTCCAAAACCATCAAAAAGGGTGATCTAAAGATCCCATTTGGCATATTTTCGAATGGTTCAATGCTAGGACCTCTGGACAGCAGACTGTATTGATGAGACACTTCAAAATATCATTTTTTAACATTAAGATGATATTTTTACTTTCCCAAGATAAGGTCTTGACCTATTTTACTCTCACATACTTGTAAGCCATTATTGCCCTAATCCTTTTCAGAATCCTCTCATAAATCCTCCCCAAAACCTTCCATTCAATCTCAACACTCCAAAAAACTTCCATTAGAATTCAAGAATACTAGTGAAACCCCATGTCATCCTCAAATGTTCCTTCAATATATCTAAGGATTGAGGTGTATGGGTCTCTTTATCCATAGATTCTTCCACCCATGGTACTCCAAAACCTTTTTTATGAAATCCTTCAAAGTTAATGGTTGATTTCTTATAGGTACTTCTTATTAATCCTATTAAGCATGATTTATATTGAGAATCTTTGTCTATTTAATGAAATTACATGAGTTGATTTCAAGGGTTTTCTAATATGAACTATTTTATGATATTCAATGTTATGAATGTTATGATACCATGAAGTCTTGAGGAGTTGATAATTTTACAATATTAATTTCATATTCCCATATCTATTTTTGAAAGGATGATATGACATTTGTGATGGGTTGTTTAGGATGATTTAAATTGATGGACTTTTTATAATATTTCCTATCTTAATCTATTAAGGGTTTTTGAATCTCAATGTGGGTTGCTAAAATTATGGATGTTGAGACGATTTTTATGATATTCAAACTAAGGCTTTTCCTATAATGACGGTGTGTTGATTTTTGTGGTTCCTAAATGATCTTATTTTACTTCATTCATGTCCTATACTCCTATACTACATGATTTTAAACTTCCAAGCATAGACCCACCATGTTTATAATAACTTTACATGATAAAGCTTCTTATGTTGATGAATGGTTTATTGCAAGAGATGCAAGTTATGAATATGATGAATGAGAGTCTATCAAGTACTTTTTGAAATGCATTGAATTCCTATGTATACTTTATTGTAAAGCCCCCATCCTTGTTGTTATGGTATATAAGATTATGCATGTCATGATTACACCCATATCCGTATGTCTAATGGGACTAATCTATTTGATGTCAAGAATTAATTAATGATAAAGATATGAGTCCTCCACCTAGTAATGAGTAGACAATGATGATGAACCAATAGTAGAGGCATATACAAGATTTAGGAGCTATCCTTATGATGATGATCTATGCTTAAAAGTCTTCTAGGATTGATTAGCAGAATATCTCTCCATTGGTTTACATGGCTTATTTGATAGATTAGTAGAATACCTCCCCACACTAGATGATTGTACCGTTCATGTCTATGGTTATTCCATGGGAGTAACACTTAGTACCAAATGGGCCTTGGGTTATGTGTGGATACTCCCTATAGCTAGGGTGAGAGATAGTTAGCAGAATCTCATCGTCGCATAACTACATGTCACCATAAAAATTATAGGTCAACGATAGTAGAGGTTAACTTCTAGACTGACCATTATTAGAGGTTGCTTGATAGCTAGCTTTAGTGGATATATTTAGGCATCTTAGAAGTTCGCCTTGGCAAGTGACTTCCTCCTTCTTTTGGTGTAGGGAAAATATTGGGACTCCATCGTTTAGCTCATATGGTTTATATCAGTTAAAGGTTGCTCTCACACATGTTCAAGTTCTCTATATAGTCCCAAGATGTCCTTTATGCTAATTATGATGGTTTATTTATGTCATGTCCAATGGTGACTTAAAGTTCTCATTGTCTCTGTGGTTTAAATAATTTTCCTCATATATGTTATGCTCCCTGGTTATTGGAAATGGAATTTACCATAAATATATAGAACTTTCTTTCCATGTATGTATGGTGTCCATCATTGTAATTACTAGAGTTTCACTTATACTAGATTGTTCTTTCTTGATGGAAAGAAAGATTTTCCCAAAAGATATGCCTATTTTAATTATGCTTCATAATCTATGTCCTTTATGATTTATGGTTCAAGTTATTTTTACAAATGATCATATTACTCACTAATTTCATGACATATATTATGTGCATTGCATGCCTACATACTAGTACATTCAAAGTTCTAATGCATACTTTTTGCCTAAACGATTTCACCATCTAGGGTCTGGTGCTCCTCGACATCCTCCATGTGGCTAGCTTTATTTTTGAAGATCATTTGTAGTGGTCGGTCCTCCATTCTAGGGACAATAGCCGTGTTTTATCTTATTTTTGTTGAGACTTTACTTCACCTTAATTTCTAGTTGAGGGTTATCCAGGGACTTGTCTTGGCCCCCATCGTACTCATGTCTAGAGATGTTATTGGATACCTACGTATCCTTGTTGAGATGATCAGGTTTCATGGAGACTTATCCCTTTATCCCTATTCCCTATCTAATGTTATTTGATAATGTTGATATTCATAGAAGGTGATGAAAGTCTTAAGCCCTTATATCCTCATAGCATGCGTCCTACTTATCCTCCCCTTAGTACTTGTTTGCTAAGTGATTCATGCAAACCCCTTTCCCTTATTTATCCCCATACTGTGAGTCCAAAGCCTTGTTTCTCTTAGAAATTATGTGTTTGATGCTGGCTTATACTTCACAAACAAGGATATGCAAAAGATATGCTAAGCGTCTTGTTTCAGCTTTCCCATTCATCGTGTCACATATAGGCCCTAGTCTTGGGTCATGATAGTTACAAATCCTGAGGAAAGAAAGGTTGGTTAGCAAGTTTGACAAATGTGAGTTTTGTTTGAATGAATTTGTATTCCTCGGACATGTAGCGTGTGTGATGGGATTAAAGTATATTCTAAGATGATGGAAATGATAATAAATTGGCCTAGGCCCTTGAGTCATTTAGATATTAGGAGCTTCTTAGGTATAGCGTGGTACTACCAGAGATTTGTAGAGAGATTTTCTTTGATTGCATCTCTTTTGACAAAGTTGACACAAAATATGGTGAAGTTCTATTGGACTAATGAATTTGAGAAGAGCTTCCAATCTTTGAAAGCTAGTCTTATATCTACTCCTATTTTGACTTTATCGGAAAGGGTAGAAGGGTTTGTTGATTCTAATGCTTCAAAGGTCGGTTTGGGCTATTTGTTGATGCAAAAAGGCAAGGTCATTGTCAATGGTTCAAGTAAACTAGAGATACATGAGCATAATTACCCTACACATGATCTTTAGTTGGCGTCTGTAGTATTTGCATTGAAGATTTGACGTCATAAAATATGCCGTGAGATGGGAACTATATTGAGGAAATTTTTCCAAGTGTTAGGTAGTTTCATGACTGACGTTACGACTCATAGACCAATCTAAAAGTCATAAAGTGGTCTTCTAGATGGAGGTTTAGAGACATATTTTAGAGGTTCAAAATGTAACTAGGATGAAAACTGCCTTTTATGACTCGTGGCCAATCTATGATGCTTAGATTGGGTTCATATTTGGTCCTACAAGTTTTCATGTAAGAGCTTTTTTGAAATTTCGCTGATGATATAATTCTAATACTACCGTGTTTAAAGCCTAAATACTGTCCATACCAGACCAAACCCTCCCAACTACTCTCACTCACTCTTCACATACTTCCCCAAATATTTTCTAAGTCAAGGACACCCTCAAGTAGGAAAGGAAGGATAGCTAGGGCTTTCTTAGGCTTTCTTTTTCAACATCAACTCTTTTCTTAGGTTTCTTAATCATGTTATGTGAGCTTCATTCATAGGCTCCTTGCACCCATGAAGCCCATGATTTCCTTCAATTTTTCATTATTTTAGATTATATACATGATATGTTATGAAGTTTATGTTTCTTTCAAGAATGATTTCTATCAGTCATTGATTGTCCATTACCTATTGAGTTTGTTATCATAGTTATGTTTTTAATAAGTCTTCGATCATCCATTATATATCTAGGAGCTGCATGCTCAACTAGAGCGGGAGCTGGAGGCTTTGCAAGTTTACACTTGTGGCACTGGAGCTAGCTCTGGAGATTGTACCGACTGTGCACCCCCTAGGCTTACAAGTAACTACGCAATTGCTGACTAAACTACAAGTTTCATAATAAGGGCAGCTGTGGGTGAAACTGTTGTGGGTCCCTCTAGCAATGGGGAAATAGGGGTATCCGGTCATCCAAACACTCCTAAATATGCTCTGGGAGGGTCCCAGTCCGGAGTTGGTGCTGCCTCCTATCTCCAGCCGAAGGTGGACCTCTAGGAGCCATAATTGCAAAAGAATGAGCCGAATGAGATTCCACAAGCCCAACAACACTATTGCACGAAATGATAAAATTAGGAGGAGATTCCTAATACATCCCGTAGCCTCCTAAAGATAAGTCACGGACATCTTCACACCTATCCATAAGACTCTACTAGACGAGACTTCTTCACAGGTGAGACAAGCGAGCGTAAGGCACTTATACCAACTTGTTATAATTTGACTTTACAATTCAAGATGGTGCCTACCTTACCCTAATAGATTGGCATAACAATAACCCGGAACAACTAGGAATAGACACAAGGAAAATAGTTTGACAAATAATTGACATGACAACAAACTGATATTAGATATATATGTACATATGTATATATATATATAGACACACACATACATACATACATAATAACAACAGAAAAACACCAGTCTTAGGACTTGGAAGTCACCTGTAAAGAACTAATACAGAGACAATATAGTACATGAAGCATAATACAACTTTATATGCATATATAGAACCAACATAATATACAAAGCAAGTCTCAAATCACAATTGACAGTCACTAATACAGAACAAGACCGGAAGGATCCAAGGATGTCCAAATGCTCAACACTAGTCTCCAAATATACGGATATAACAGTAAGTCTCAATGTTGCTGGCCTGTGCAAGGATCTGCACCACAAAACATATGCAAATAGTAAAAGTGAATACCAAGGATATGGTACCTAGCAGGAATCATAGGCTGCTGAGTAAGAACAACAAAGAAAGTAGGGATAAACAAAAATATTATTGTACAAATGTCTAATAACAAGACCTAGATGCATATGTTGACAAATAGAGTAAGCATAGACAGGATGGTTATGTAGTGATGTAAATGGGTGTGAGGCCCTAGTATCCATGCTTGTATATCAATTAGGCCCAATAATGTAGGGATTATAAAAACTTTGAAGAACCACTTGATTGAGCCTTTAACTTAAATTGTATACCCTGACATGGCCTCTAACTAAGGCTTCCACTCAAACTTTAACCAGAGCAACTCCCACTTTAATCGAAGAAACTATGACTTTGATCGAAGCAACTCAAACTTTAACTAAAACAATTTAAACTTTAAGTGAAGCTACAGCCTAGACTTTAGCCCAGGCTATGCCTTGGAAATTTCAAGAATAAGGTCAGATGTCATCAGTGGTCTACCTTGGCCCTTAGGCATGGACTCATACCTTGGCCCTTAGGCATGGACTCATCCAAAATTCCCTCCATTAATTCCACCTTTAACAATAGCTACGAGGAGTTCAACCTAGCAGCCTTTAGTTGTATAAACTTTAACTATATAGCCATTAACTAGGGGTATAAAGAGGGTAACTCATCTTTGTTTACATACTTCTTAGTAGGATGATATATAATCATTTATAGGAAAGGTTCGGTCCTTTTAACCATACAAAACTTTTATTTGAGTTCCCAAGATAACATCATCGATTCCCATATATTCAAGCCAAATTACATCATAGCATATCTCAGTTAACTTTATAGATTCAAGTCTACTAGTTCGGTCTACAAAGATCTATGCCTCTCAAATCACACTGGATGCAATATAGTCGTCTATCGATCCTGACCAACAAAAATCTATTGTATGACTAGCATAAGCCTAGACTAAGGCCTAGAAATAATAGGTAATCATAGGTATAGCAGATAGTGAATATATTAGTCAAAGTGCTACCACAGGATAACAGATATTTGGTATAATAACCATTAGTAGTTTGAACATGTCAACAATTGCTCTATCATCCCAGATAACAGGAATATTACAGAAAATTAGTACACAAATCCCATAGTTTTTGAACATGTTAAACAACTATTCCGACACACATATAATCAACCAATACAATTATTCAACATATGTGTCCTTCAACCAATCTCCTGCTTACTATTTATGCAGTCTTAGACAATATTCACGTGTTCTGCTCAATCTAAAAAAAGGGAAAGACTGCAGCATACCTATATGTCAATTGTTCATATATATGTTCACTTTGTTGGTGGTTTACTCTTTAGGATAATCTCATAACACTGTAAAGCTGTTAGAAATAGGATCAAATCTTTAATATAATCATTTCGACATTAACATCATAAGAAATAAAAATAAATTAAATAAGGGGCCAAAAAGCCAAAGAATGGGGCCTGTACCAATAATCTCAAAAGCAACCTTATATAATGATCCTTACATCTACCTATTCGCATTCCTCAAATCTAGGCTCAATCTGATACTCTAAAAAATGTAAAATAGCCCAACAAGTAACAATATTTCCTTTTGGAAGAACTGAAAAACGTAGTAGATATTCTATCAAAATAACCCCAACGTCTTCATTGTATCTTGCACCTTATACCATAATAAACAACAATAATAGCTAAAATTTACCAAGAAAAAGTGGCTGTCCATAGCCATCATATCGAATACACTGCATTATGGCTCTAAAATCCATGATACTAAGACATAGAATTATGAAACAAGGTTGTAAAAAGGATGTTACCTATAAAAAATTGCTAAGAAAAAAGTCTTACAAATTTGACTATTTCTAGCAATAGCAATTGGAGCCTAAATCAACAACAAAATTATTCCACGATTAGTAGCTCACGACAAGAGTAGTTTCCATTGAACATCCTAGTTGAGAATTGTTAAGTATA
>JAOTQR010089845.1:21337-33407 GCA_025774065.1 Solanum ossicruentum
CAAAATTATTCCACGATTAGTAGCTCACGACAAGAGTAGTTTCCATTGAACATCCTAGTTGAGAATTGTTAAGTATATGGCTTTTAAATGTTTTAATGATTAACAAACTAAGTCAAAGACCAGGTAGACCATCAGACTGATTTGTTGAAGCTGAATATGGGATATACCTGGTAAAGTTGTTGTGGTTAGTGAAATGTCTATTAGAGCTATACTGAAGGACCAGTGGTCCATGCACTATATCGATAATAGTATATAAGAAGCCTGTCCAAGGAATAAACTTAAGTTTTAAACCATAATTTACATTAAATATTCTTATGCTAAAATTTTTTCTCTTGTCTCCTGGTGCAAGAAGATACAACAGTTACAGATGAGGGACCAGATAGAAGGCTTCTATAGTTCTCTAGTTCTCTAGTAATTGTGTTACGTTTTAAAGTGTAAAATCACACCTAAACTGTAAAGGTATGTGATTAATATTGTTCATTATTGTTTTGAGTGTTATGCACCATGTAGACAGTGTGTAAGTCTCATGATATGGTTGTGATTTAGTCTAACTTCATAAGGAGTTGAGAATATAGACTAAGGTAGGTTTTTGTTGCTCTTTGCTTGTGGCAAAGTGGTAAGTTGTTGTGTTGGGAAAGTAGAGAGATAAGTTTGTGTGTTTTATTTCTTTACTTTGCTCATTAGTAGATTTGGTTTGGGAAATCCTATTGAGATAGGTCGTGGTTGTTCCTCCCCTGAGTAAGGAGTTATTCCATGTGAAATCCTTGCATATCTATTTCCTGCTGCTTACTTTCTTCTAGTTTTTGCTTATAGAGTTCTGAGTGTCAGGTTCCTTACTGGGCTAGTAGCATATTAACTTATCAAGTGGTATTAGAGCAGTGATCTCCATTAGGTTCACACCTTGAGATTTACTGTGCATATGGCTTCTCCACTCATACCTAGTCCTTCCTTCTATGTTTGATTCAATGGGAAGTTCTACGGATGGTGGAAAGGTCGCATGCATGACTTTCTAATGGTGGAAGATAGTGAACTATTGGACATTGTTCTTGATGGACCATATATTCATTCCTATGACTGAAGTGAAACGACTGAAATAACCATATAGGTTCCCAAAATGAGGGAACAACATAATGAGGCTGACTATAAGAAAATACAAAAAAATTATAAAATAAAAAGTTGATGGTGTGTGGGATAACAGCTAAAGAGTACAACCGAATCTAAGCTTGTGAATCTGCCAAACAGATTTTGGACTGCCTGAGGAATGCTCATGTGGGAACTGAATAAATAAAGGTGTCCAAAGTGGACATACTGACTTCTAAGTATTAGGACTTCTTTATGCATGAAGGAGAATCCAAACATGACATGGAGACCAGGTTCTCAGATATAACCAATGAGCTGAAGTGCTTAGGAGAATCTATCAGTCAAAGTAGACAAGTGAGAAAAATTCTGAGGGTGCTTCCTAAGTCATGAGAGAGAAAAGTTGATGCTATCAATGAATCAAAGGACCTGAAAACTTTGAAAATTGATGTCCCCACTTGCATGCTTCGTACTCATGAGTTGAATAAGAAATATGATACAATGAAGAGAGAAGGGAAGCAAGAAAAAACATTGGCACTAAAGGCTACCCAAAATGATGAGGAGATTGATAGTGTGGATATGGCATACCTCATTAAGTGTTTTAAAGAAATTTATCAGAACAAGTCATGACGTGGTAAAGAAAGGAAATGTGGGTCGATCTTCAGGAAATGTTGATTTGTGTCATAGTTGTGGCAAACCAGGACAATTTATAAGGGATTGTACTCATGGAAAAGGTGGTCACAAAGATGGTTAAAGGGTTGTCAAAGATATAAGGAAGGACCACCTTCTAGATAAGTTCAGAAGAAAGCAGTTGCTGACAAGATTGTGATAAAAGCCTTGGTGGTATGGGGAAATTCCTCTAGTGGTTCTGATGATGAAGAACAACCTGAGGATTCATCCATGCTGGCTGTAAAGGATGATGATGAAATCTATGATGGTTTGTTTGATTTTATGTCTTAGTCAGATGACGAAGAAGAAGATGAGGAACATTTAATATTATTAGACTTAAAAGATAATTTAGATCTTTATTCTACTAGAAAGTCAAAAAGGTTAGCATGTGTCGTCATAGACTTAGTCTGTGAATTAACTATTGAAAAGGACCAGTTAAACAATAGTATGGATATGCCACTTTACAAATGTCCTAACTGCTCAAGTGTCTGATCGGGATGTTAAAGTGGTAGCTCTTGAAATAGAAAAAAATGAACTCTTGAAATTGATGGAGTCTAATGATCAATCTGATGCTAAGTTAAAATGAAAAAATTCTTGAAGAAGAAACTGAAGTATGCTAAATTGATGTTGAATATAACCTTAGAAAGAAATGTTGTGATGGAAAAGGACCTTACAAAGGTTAAGGAGGACCTAAACAAATCTATGAAGTGGACTACTTCTTCCCAACTTCTTGATGATATGTCGAGTAGCAGAGGTCTTGAAAAGAGAGGTCTAGGTTATGTCAACAAAATTAACAAACCTTTCCCCAGCTAGAAGATGAAGTTTGTAATTAGGCCTCTATCTTATTATTTGGAGCTCAAATTAAAATGGGTTCCCATGAGTAATGTGTTATCTCATGCAGAAATAATTAGGAGGAAGCAGTTGGTGCTGGTATATGGACAGTAGATGCTCAAAGCACATGACTGGATGGACTAAAATCTTCTTCACATTGAATGAATTTTGAAATGCCCCAAAAAATGCTTGAAAATGTGCCTTGGAATTGCCCACAGTCAAACTCCATATATCTCAAAATTCGTGCATCATATAAAAAATTCAACTTCATATTCTTGATTAGGAGACAAAATGAGTGGAAAATGTGTAACTCCCGATTTTAGAAGACACAAAAATGTGCCATAGGAATGTTACCAAGTGTTGGTGGGTTGTTCTAAGTTAAGTTTTCTCACATAATTTCACTCTCGAATTACATGCTTTAGAACTAACGTTACACTCCTACTAATTGATTGATAAAATGTCTTGTTAAGAATTCTTGAGCTATTGACGATTTATTGCATGATTTATGAGTTAAGTGACTTTATGATGATGAAAGGGATGTATGTTTGTGTTGATTTCATAAAAAGTATCTATAGTGTTGCAAGTTGATCACATCATTTTGGGGGGTGTTATGCCCAATCACCTTGTTGAGGGGGTGTTAAGCCTCCATCACCTTGTCGGGGGATGGTAAGCCTGTAATACCATGTTTGGGTAGATAACTCAATCACCTTGTCGGCGGGTGGTAAGCCCACACTACCATGATTTGGATAGATACCTCATCACTTTGTCAGGGGGTCATATGCCCGCACTACCATATTGGGGGCTAGATACTTCAATTGCCTTGTCGAGGGGTGGTAAGACCGTACCACCATGTTAGGGGGTAGATACCTCAATCGCCTTCCGGGGGGGTGGTATTCCTTAGATTCCAAGTAATAGCTTTCATGCTCTATGATGATGGTCTCTTCCTACACATGTAATATGTTCTATACAAGCATTTTTTACTTCAAGCATCGATCATACATGCCATATTGTTATTATACTACCTGTTGTCTATGTTTATACATTTTAACTATGTTGCTTATCTCTTGTTGTATTGCATCCTACATACTTAGCACATTCAAATGTACTAAGGCATACTCTATGCCTACATGATGTTACCATATCAAAATTGGAGCTCCTCACTATCATCCTCCACATGGCTAGTTGTGGAATCTCTTAGATAAGCTTTGGTGAGTCCTCAAGTTTAGGGAGGATAGTCAAATGGAGGAATTTAAGCACTCACCGAGCTTATCTTCAAGATGTCAAACTAGCCACGTGGAGAAGGATAATAAAATGGACATCTGGTTCCTACATGGTAACATCATGTAGGCATAGAGTATGCATTAGTACATTTGAATGTACTAAGAATGAAGGATACAATGTAACAAGAGATTGGCAACATAATCAAAATGCATAATTATAAGCAATGTATAGCACAATAACAATATGGCATGTAATATCAATGCTTAAAGTAAAACATGCTTTGCAAATTATTCATCTTATATAGAAGATAATATATTAGTGTGAAAAGAGACCTCAACCGACATAGAATCATATCAAGTGAACTACAACTTAGAATCCCGATGATTACCCCTCAACGGTAAAGAGTTGTCTACTGGTCAAGGTAAACCATACTTCAAACATATGAGAACATGGCCTAATTTTGTATGAAGTAACCTTCCTTACGAGAGCATAACCCAATTTAGTATGAAGTAACCTTCCTTATGGGAACATGACCCACTTTTGGAAAGGATTCAATTATGAAACTTCACCTTACGGAAGCATGACCCAATTTCGGGAAGAACCTCAAGAGAATGTATACTAAATGGATCCACTAGTAAAGCAAGGTTAAAACCTCATCCTATGGTAGCACATAGTACAAGTAAAGAGAGCACTTCCCAATCATGTCAGACGATTGAAATGACCCGAACAAGTTCCCAAAAATATTCCTTGAAATGCCATAATTTTAATTTTTGTGTATCTCAAAATTCATGCATGATATAGAAAATCTGACTTCATATTATTATTAAGGGGGAACAATTAGATGTGTAATGGGTCTAACCTTGATTATACATCAATGGTATCAAAAGTTAAAATTCCAAAAATTTGGAATTCTAGTGTTGATCTGCGATGGTATCGCGACGCGTAGCCATCGCGAACCAGTGTTAATATGTGCCAGTTTTTTTTTAATCTTGGCCTAAGGCTTTAGGGTCTTCACCCTAAGCCTTCCTATGCATGAAGCACCTATACCTTGTCATTTTTAAACACTATACAAGATATTCACTTATACTCTTTGAAACACTTAGACAAATATGTCACTCAAAATTCAAGTGTCAAATCTCATTTTGGATCTAAGGATTTCATTCAAGCTTTAAGTCTATATTAAAATCTTCTTCAAGAAAATCTCCAAAATTAAGGTATGTGGCTTCAGCCATTGGTTACTTTTATCCATGGTGCCCTATTCTCCTTTTTACTTAAATTGCATGTTTTTATGTTGATTAACTTATGAGTCTTACTTATTGCGAATTTCACTATGTACTAAGTTGGGATTTTAAAAAGTGTGGTTGTTTAAGCATTTTTTTGAGCTATGAATCTATAATCTATCTTGAGATTTGACGAAAGGTTTTGATGTATATTGCATGAGGGTATTATCGAGTATTGGTGGATTGATTTACTTCAAGTTTTCTTGCATGATTTCACTCTTGAATTGCATGATTTTACACTATCATTACACACCCGCCAAGTGTTTGATAAAATATCCAATTTTGGATTCTTGAGCTTTTGATGATCAATTGCATGACCTATGACTAGAATGACTTTATGATAGTGCAAGAAATATATATATATCTATATGTATGTGTGTGTGTGTGTGTGTGTGTGTTGATTGCATAAAAAGTATCTATAGTGTTGCATGTTGACAACACCTTGTTAAGGGTGTGCTATGCCTCAATCACAATAGATGGTAGAGTGTTACAACCATCAAATAATTGAGGGGTTTATACCTCATTCACCATGGATTGTAAGGTGATACAACCATCAAGCAATTGAGGGGTTGATGCCTCAATCACCATAGATGGTAGGTTGTTACAACAATCAACCAATTGAGGTGTTGATACCTCAATCACCATGGATGGTAGGGTGATATAACCATCAACCAATTGAGGGGTTGAAGCCCCAATCACAATGGATGGTAGGGTGTGTCAATCCATCATTATGTTAGTGTCTTCTTACATATGAGATATGTTCGATATAAGTATCTTTTACTTCAAACGTCATTCATACATGTCATATTATTATTATGCTATCCATTATTTACAATATTGCATTTTGCCTATATTGCATATCTTGTTGCATTCCATCCTAAATACTTAGTACATCCAAATGTACTAATGTATACTCTATGTCTACATGATGTTATCATGTAGGAACCGGGTCGCACTTGATCACCCTCTTACTACACGTCGCTAGTATGATTTCTATCAAAGAAAATTTGTCAGTCCTCAACTCTGAGGACATACTTCTCTTGATTTACGCTACGTATTGACTATTCTTATGTTTGAAACTTATCACTATGAGGGCGAGCCCACAGATTAACTTGGCCTCCGCTCCTATATATGTATTAGAGGTGTTGTTGGAACCTTATGACATGTTAATGTTATACCATTGGCTTGTTATGATTATATGGTATCAAAGATGTTCCTTAGCCCCATATTTCCCCTTACCCTATCTATTTTTTATGTATAATTGCTTTCGCGACTAAGGATGAGTCATGATATGCTAAGTGGCATGTTTGGGGTCCCTTCGGGTTCTCCATTCCCTGTGCCATGTCTAGGCCCTAGGTCTGGGTTGTGACAAACTTGGCATCATAGTAATAGGTTGTTAATGGTCCACGACATCCAACATACCGCCTTGATTAGAATCTTACTCATGGTTGTGGAGCGTGCCATGACTTTGAGTAAGAGGCTACATGGCATTTTTGGAAATGTTTCACTTCTTCATGATCTATTTCATATGGTAGAGTTAGGTCCTCTAGGGCTTATTACTAATCCCTAACCATTGTATTATGGAATACATTTTAGGCTAATCTGCAACGATATATTAAATGTGGAGGTTCAGAATGCTCTTTGGGTGTTGGCTAAGGCCGTGACCTTGCCAACTTAACTGATCGGTGGGTACCCTTGAGACTTTGATGGTAAGAATGGAGAAGAAAAGTCCAAGAGTGCATGAATTTAAGATAGTCATCCATATGCCACTCGTCTTAGATGCCCAAGGAGTGGGAGGAAACATGATGGCACATGTTTGAGGAGCACAGGTGCATGTTGTGGGTGTGTTAAAATGGAGCACAAGATAGTTGACTATCCATATGCACGAAAAAGGAGGAGTGGGGAGTCTAATAGGGCTCGGTATGAGGGCGGTCTCCAAAGTGATACGGGTGAGCATCTCCAACAAGATCATGAATTTAGAGGCCAAAGGTCCTCTTGTGCTCCAAGTAAGAAACTTGCTATTGATGGAATGATTAACCTGAGGATCCAAGGTAGCAAGATGGGATGACTAAATGTAAGTGCAAAGTTGTGGGAAGAACCATGGCAGTCCATGCTTGAGGAAATCCAATGTTTGTTGTGTTGTGGTATGGTAGGCCACAAGGTTGTCGATTGTCCACATTCTCGAAAGAGGTGTAAAGGTGGTCGACCACAAGAACAAGGTAATCATGTTGATCAAGCAACTCAATGAGGGGATGAGGTGCCTGATGTGGCTACCAGTAAGTTGATGTTTTCCTTGACCTTGTTGTGCAGGCATTGATAGGTCTGGGTGCCACTATCTCCTTCATTAATTATTTTGTTGCTAGTGGGCTTCATGCGTCTTCCGAGTTGTTGTGTGAATGTTTGGTGTCTACCCTATTGGTGAATCTATTATTGCTAGAGAGGTTTATAGAAATTGTAATAATCATTCTTCAGATGAATTGGTTGCATGCATATTATGCCTTTATTGATTGTAGAAGTAGTATGGTCAAACTCCAATTTCCAAATGAACCCGTCATTGAGTGGTAGAGTCATTATATGGTGGTAAAGGGTAGGTTTATCTTTTGCATTAAAGGCCAAAAGTTGATATATAAAGGGTGTCTCTATCATCTTGCAGGGGTTAAGAATGTTGAGTCTAAAGTCCTTGTTGTAGAGTCGGTTTTTGTGGTTAATGAGTCCCTTGATGTCCTTCCTGGTGAGCTTCCCGTTGTCATTGATGTAGAAGGAGGATAGTTCCCTTAGAATATGTTTTGACTATAGGCAACTTATTATCACAGTAAAGAATAAGTATCCTCTCCCCAGGATTAATGATCTGTTTGACCAACTTCAAGGGGCTAGTCACTTCTCTAAGATTGATCTTCAGTCCGGGAATCATTAAGTGAAGGTGAGGGAGTGTGATATTCCTATGATGGCCTTCCGGACTAGGTATGGGCACTATGAATTTGCGGTTATGTGCTTTGGCTTTAAAATGCACCTGCTATGTTCATGGATCTTATGAATAGGATCCTTAGACCTTACCTTGATTTATTTGTGGTAGTTTTCATTGGTGATATTTTGATCTATTCTCATAGGGAGGAGGAGCATCTGAGTCATTTGAGAGTGGTGTTACCTTTTAGAGGGAAGAGAAGTTGTATGCTAAGTATGAGAAATGTGAGTTTTGCTTGAAAGAGGTTGCCTTTCTAAGTAATATGGGGTCGGCTAGAAGTATAAAGGTCGATCCTAAGAAGATGAAGGTAATTAGAAATTGGCCTATATCTTTGACTCCATCAGACATTAGAAGTTTCTTAAGCTTAGCGGATTACTATTAGATACTTTTGAATGGGTTCTCTTCTATTACCTCTCTCATGACCACATTGACACAAAAGAAGGCAAAATTTGTGTTTATAGATGAGTGTGAAAGGAGTTTCCTAACCTTGAATGATAAGCTCGTCTTCGCTCCTATCTTGTCTCTATTGGAAGGGTTGTAGGGGTTTGTTGTGTATTGTTATGCCTTACGAAGTGGTTTGGGTTGTGTTTTGGAGCAAAATAATAAGATGATAGTTTATTCCTCTAGACAACTCAAGGTGCATGAAAAGAATTATCCTACCAATGATCTTGAATTGTCCACCATGGTTTTTTCTTTGAAAACTTGGTGCCATTATTTGTATGGGGTACATGTTGATGTGTTTACTGATCATAAGAGTCTCCATTATGTGTTCACTCAAACATATCTCAACTTGAGACAAAGAAGGTGGTGAGAACTCCTTAAGGATTATGATATGTGTGCATTATCATCCCGGTAAGGCTAATGTTGTGGCCAATGCTATTAGTAGCTTGTCTATGGGAAGCTTTGCTCATGTTGATTATGGCGGTAAAGAGATGGCTAGAGAGGTTCATCGGTTGGTTAGATTTGGGGTTAGATTGGAAGAGGTTGATAAATGGTGGTATTGTGGTTGTTGATAGTTCAAAATCTTCCTTGGCCGATGAGGTAAAAGCAAAGCAAGATCTTAACCCCTCCTCCATGTTAGAATTAAAGGCCTTAGTGAGACAAGATAAGGTGGAGGTTTTCTCTCAAAAAAGAGATGGTGCCCATAGGTATAAAGGTTGGTTTTGTGTGCCTAGTGTGGATGATTTAAAGAAATAGGATTCTAGATGAGGATCATAATTCATTCTATTCTATTCACCCAGGCTTTACAAAGATGTATAGATATTTGAAGGGAGTGTTTTTCGTTGGATGGTTTGAAGTGTGAGGGATGTCCTCATTAGGTCTGGATTTGGTTATAGAGGCCTTAGAGAAAGTGAGGATGATAATAGAGAGGTCTAGAATACCCCGAGGAAGACAAAAGTCTTAGGCCAATGTGAGGAGAAGGGAGCTTGCACTCAAGGTTGATGATTGATTCTATTTGAAGGTATTCCTCATAAGGTGTGTGGTTTGTTTTGGTAAAAACAGTAAATTGAGTTAATGTCACGACCCAAGCCTAGGGCCTAGACATGATACGACGCATGGAGAACTTAGAGGAACCCAAATGAACCTCCTAACTTGTCATTTCACATCATTGGTCACGGAAGCATATAAACAATATAAAAGAGTAAGAATAGGGGCAATGGGACTATGGGAAAAGCTTGCACAACATCATAATCATGAGACAAGAGTCGCGCTCACATCATAAATACATAACATGTCTAACAAATACCTGTAACACATAGATAAGCGTGGGGGCCAAGACAAAGCAATCGAGATCACCTTCATAGTTAAAATAGAACATAAGAAAGAATGTCTCAATACATAATAAGAGCAACATAGACTAAGGTCCCTGAAGTGGAGGACTCAACAACTAGTTTGAGTATTATCGAACTAGCCATGTGGAGGAGGAGGATTATCATCTTGGCACCGATTTCTACATGGTGACATCATGTAGGAATAGAGTATGCATTAGTACGTTTGAATGTACTAAGTAAGTAGGATGCAGTGCTATAAGAGATAAACATCATAATCAAAATGCATAATAATAGGCAATAGATATCACATTAGAATATGGCATGTATGACCAATGCATAAGTAAAAACATGCTTAAGTAACTCATGCTAATATAGGATATCATATATGTAGAAGAGACCAAGCTAGTTTTTCAAGGTACAAACCTGTTGGTGGTTGATGGAGGATTCACCATATCACCCTGGTGGTTTGGTAAAAACCCCTCACACAGTTCATGATAATCACACCTTATCACCACAGTGGCGTAGTACAAACCCCTCACATGGTTGATGAGTACAAATACCCACCTTGGTTACCCGGGCTCTTGTCCCCCTGGATCGGGTATGGACTAATGCAATACTTTATATAGAGTATATTTTATACATAAGATCATTTTATCATCATATAGTCAATTATATCATATCTCATGCTTTGGACATTCAACTCCTCAAGAAACCACTTCCGGACATTTTATCAGCACTTAGAGAGTGTGTAATGCTAGTATAAAACTATGAAATATAGAGACAAGATCATACAAAAAATCCATTGTAAAATCATCAATCAACGCCTTGCAGTACCCTCAATAAACATACATTAAAACCCTTTATCAATTCTTACAATAGGTCTAAGATTTATAGCTCAAAACATAGCAAATTTTACATAGCTTTAATATAGAGTGCAGTAAATTTCATAATATGCAAGACCCTTTTGTAAATCAACTTTAAATCATGCAATTTGAGTGAAACAAGGCTTCATTATCATGGGTGAAAGGAACCTATGAAAGAAATCTACAAACATTATCTTAGAGATGAACTTGGTGAAGATTGGAGATGGAGATTTAAAGCTTGAAGAAGAACCTTGAAGGAGAACCTTAGCTTGCGATAAGGGTTTGGGATATGAATTTTGGGAGTGAAAATCTGGCTAAATATTTTTGTGAGTATTGGGAAATATTTAGGTTAATATGAGGGTGAAATAATGCTAAGTATGGGCAAAAACATATTTGGGTACACTAAGGCCCAAGACTTAGAAGAATTGGACCGAACTACAAAAATAGTCCCTACAATTAGCAGAGTCGCATCACAGGGGAGACGTAAAAACCTCACTGGAAATTGCACCATGGGATTTTTGAATTTTGATACAGTTGAAATAGGATCGGGGTTAGAGCCTTCTCCCTCTAATTTTGACCCCTGAACAAGAATATTAAGCCTGAATTTTGAAATAACAAACAAATTTTGAGATATATAGAATTTAAAATTCTAGGCATTTCCGAAGCACGTTCTCAAGCATTTTTGGGATTGTTTTAGTTCAAGATCTGTGGGTACCTACAGAGTGTTGAGGAGGATTAGTAAGGTGTCTTTTGAGTTAGAGTTTCCAAGTGAAATGGACTTGGTTCTTTCGATCTTTCATGTATCCATGTTGAGGAAATATGTTGGTGACCCAAATATTATTGTACTATTAGATGTTGTGGATGTTGTTTAAAACTTGTCTTTTGAAGAGGTTCTGATAGATATTTTGGATAAGCAAGTGAAGAAGTTGAGAAACAAGGATTTAGCATTCGTTAAGGTCCTTTGGAGCAATCAAGAAGTTGAGATTTCTACATGGGAGGCCGAGTCTGACATGCAAAAGCGATATCCCTATCTCTTCAATTCTACTCAAGACTAAAGTACTAATCTAAGTCCCCTATGTGATTTCAAGTTTTAAGTCTCAGCTCTATTGTCATTTGCATGCATTCATGTTTAAATTGATAAGTTTATGGTGATTTTGCCACTTATATTGAGAATTATGTATATGATGTTTGAGTGCATTGTTACATTCTTGTGTGAGATGGAATTATCTTGTTTACTTCTCTTATATACATTTCTTGGGGATGCTAAGTCTACTCACCTTGTTGAGGGGGTGTTAAGCCTAAATCACCTTGTCAGGGGTGGTAATCTCGTATTACCATATTAGAGGGGTAGATAACTCAATCACCTTGTGGGGGGGGGGGGGGAGTAAGCCCATA
>JAOTQR010089869.1:0-33397 GCA_025774065.1 Solanum ossicruentum
TGGATAGAAAGCATATAGTTACAGGTTGGTTCTCCCGGGCCTTATCGGCGACGGGTGCCGGTCCGCCCTAAGGGGATTCGGGGCGTGACAACATGTTCAAGGATAGACCAGGGCCAATATGAAGGTACTTCATCAAACAAGGTTAAGCTAGCAAGGTATCAAGAAAGAATGAGTGCATGAGAAGCTCAAAAGTTTGGCAAGGGATTCACTCACTCATCTGGTGGGTCATTTAGGCCAAAAGTGGGTTCACTAAAAGAACAAAGGCCTAAGATATTTTCCACATCCACCACATCACGAAACCAACTTTAGAGTAATAAGGTAAGTTCTGGGTCTATCCAAGATGCATGACTGCAGCAAAATAGGCTCATAACACATATGACAATTGCATCCACAATCAAGTATAGACTCACAGGCCATGCTTTAGGTCTCAGCTTACCTTCATAACATTAGAACAAACATTGCCATATACTCAAAAATATATGAATGCATCAGTAATCAGAACCGCAAAAATTTTGAGGGTACCTAATTTTTCATCAAAACATTGAAAACAAATCTAAAAATTATGTATATGCCAATAGATAACACTACTATGAATTTACCCATTATCTACACTACATAAACATACCGATTTTCAATAGAAAAGTAAACATCCACAAGGAAAAAAAAGCACGGAAAAAGAACCTTGGGATCAAAAATAAGGGAAGTTATGGATGAGGCTACTTAGCTTTCACCTTAATCCATAACTTCCACCACCCCACCAATAGATGATACATTGTCGTCAAAGTAAAAACGAGAATGAAAACAAAACACTATAACATAGAAATATATAAATATATCCACTAAAAACCAAAAAACGAACATCCAAAATGTTAGTAAAAAGAACATCCAACTTAAGAATATTCAAACACAACCAAAAACCAACATAATAAAAAGATTGTCTGAAAAGAGAAAAAGAACCAAGTATCCAACATAGGAAAATAAGAACTAGGGTCAAAAGAAGTCAAACATCCTAGTGCATCAAGTACCAGTCTCAGGCATATCTGCGGGGTCATAGGGCTGCCTCTCCTCTGTAGCCGTACCGGAAGTACCCACTTCAGGTGGAGTGTGCTGTGCTCTCTCTCTCTGAATAACCACTAATAAAGCGACTCCTGCACCACCTCCTCTGGTACGGGCTCCTCCTTTAGTCTCGGCTTCTTCGAGGTTGGCTCTGGGTCAACATGCTCAGGGGGTCTCTCCCAACCGATGTCCGGACAGTCTGTGAGACAATCAAACGCCTCATCTCCTACTTGTGCTACCTACGATACTAGAACAGGGGCTACCAACATCTGCAATAATTCAGCCTTGAACTTGGCCAACTCCTTAGTAACTGCACTCATGTCGGTAAGCCTAGCTCCCTCAAGCCTTCTGTGGACTCTAGTCTCAAATGCATCGACCCGGGCATCCACTACTCAGACTCTCTCATCAACTAAATCTTGTGTAAGCACCCTCATCCTCTCCTTAGAGTCCTGAATAGCCTAATCAATCAATGGACGGATCCGTGCTGAAAACTCTCATAGCCTGCGCTCTGCTACAACCACCCTACATAATAAAGCCTGAAAAGCAACATTACATAGAAAAGAGGGTCAATCTGTAAAGAAGATGCTACTGGTGCTGGAGTGCTGAAGGATGGTGTAGATGCAATCTCAATGACTGGCGTGGGCTCTGCAGTGGCCGAAGTAGTACCAGTAGAAGTTGGAGGTGACCCTAGAATCTGAGGCTCTATCGGGAATGACTCTGGTATAGCTGGAGGAGCTGCTCGTGGAAGGCAACCAGATTCTCATCAACCTTTATCAGACTAGGATCTATGGTGTAATTGGCCCCAAAATAAGGGTCCCGATGAGGATCGATAGGAACACCTACTGTACTACATAGTCGATAGATCAAAACTGGAAATGAGAGTGAGGTGCTCGTTCGAGCTGCTGCCTCATGAATATGCTCTGAAATGATCTAGGCCCAATCTATAACATAGCTAGCTAGAATGCTGGCCCATAATACTACTCTCTCAAGGGTGATCACATTATCCATGAAGATTGGCCTAATACGCCAATGGATAATGGACCACCAAAACTTGGCCCGAAATGATAGGTGTGCTTTAACTATGGGATCTGCGTGGTTTGTGACCCATCTTGGCTCTACACCCTTTTCACAAATTTGACTGGTGATCTATCATAGAAACTCTATCTTGGCCCCGATATCCTTCCCAGTCACCTTTCTCCTTATTTTATCAATACGACTATCATACTCCGAGATGGACTGAGGCACTCTATAATTGGGCCCAAACTAAACTCGTCGGATTGTCTCCTCCGAGATATCAACTCTCCTCCCCTAAATTGTCACCACCCATAGTAGCCTTGGCTGCTCAATTAGCCTTTTGTTCTTTGGAAAACCCCGCGGAGTGTAGCAAGATACGACGCATAGAACTAACGGACTATGTAAAGGGCATATTTTCCCAGCTGCTTTGTGGTCCACCATAGTTCATGTTCATCTAACCCGACATCCAATCCGGGCACTCTATTTAGGCCTGAGTCATTCAACCTAGACTTCTCATGAAATTGGCGAACCAGCTTGCCTTGCCTCGGAGGCTGCAACCCCTGGTCATATATTTCTTTCATTCTAGGGACACACATCTATGATCGACTAGGAGTTGGGATTGGACCTCCTCTTACTGGATCTGGGAGGTGCTGTCGGACTCTGACTTAGAGACGGAATGTGAGGGGGTTATCTGTCACAAGCTCTATTTGACCTGTCCCCATTGCCCTGTTGTTCCTCCTCTTCAGACTAGTAGGAACTACTAACTTCCATGGACATTCGGCTGCCAGTGACTGAGTTTGGGGTCTATTGGCCTCCAGGTCTACCCTGACTCTGTGGACTTCCACAGAGCCCTCTGAATGCTCAGTTTCAGAGTCTTCATCCATTAATCTCCATTGAAAAGTTTGGATTGCACACTTATTTTTAGGTGGCACTTTATCTGCAAACAAAACACAAAGCAACATGTAAGTTCAAGATGTTTGATCCATTAAAACACATAACAAAGAAACAAATCAACTCAAAAATAGAAATTCACTGGTGCAGCTGCAGGTTTGCAGATAAGAGTGCAGTTACGACTCATAGGTAGGGTGACCTACGAGTCATATACTATCTTTGTAGAAAAAAT
Source organism: Solanum ossicruentum (assembly GCA_025774065.1). NCBI lineage: Eukaryota > Viridiplantae > Streptophyta > Magnoliopsida > Solanales > Solanaceae > Solanum > Solanum ossicruentum. The sequence goes on from JAOTQR010089869.1 coordinate 3,194, forward strand.
TATGCCTTCAAAAATGCTTTCTGATCCCAGATATGAGACACAGTTATGACACGTAGGGTGACCTAGAGTCGTAGTATGGGCTCATAGCCATTTTCAGAAACATTCTTCAGAACTCAGATAAGCTTGGGAGGCTCTCACTGTGAGTCGTAGAAGGAACTATGAGTCATATGTGAGTCTCGTATGTGAAGCATGAAGGAACCACAGATGACTGCTACTTTCTATGATGGACCCTTACGACTCGTAGGTTCCCCTACGAGTTGTAGGAGTGCCTCGTAGCAGGAAACAGAAGGCATCAGTCGTGCCTAACATTTTCCCACAAGGCAACACATTAAACCACATAATCAACACTTTTTCATATAACAACAATTGCAAATACTTGGTACAAAATTCCCTGGTCACATTATAAAAACAGAAAAATAGTCACCCCTAAGGATCAATTTACTTTAACAGAACATCAAGCACAATGACAACCAAACACTTTCAAACCTCATACTTGACATCAACAATATACTCCAAAGGGATGTAATGGTCATACATATAAATTAAGTCAAACCCCATAAGTTGAAGCATAAGCATCATACCATATCCCCTAAATTTCAACTCCGACAACTATTCAGACCATGCACGGGCAACAATCACACACTACATCCCATGAATGAATCATAAATTGTTTAATCATCATCACCCATTAAGGAATTTAAACACAACTAGGATCACAGCTCAACCATTCAAAGCCTAAAAGCCATAGACTACAACTCTTCAATGCTCACAATGCGACATGATTTAACATGATCAAGAAAAACATATACTCATATAGGGAACATATGTACCATAAAGTATTACAAAATGTAACCATGGGGCTTATCAATCGATTGTAGACATAAACCAAAGTGAAGAAAATTGAAAATCAAGCCGAAACCCTAGAAATTGGTAATCTTACCAGAATCCTTGCAGAAAAATGACGTGGATGGTCAAGATTTTCACCGTAAAAGAGAAAATAGGGGTTTATTCAGGTTTGCTATCGCCTATTTAGGGTTTGTGATCGACAATAGGGGTCAAATATTATTTTGGCCACTTTATAAGCAAACCGGGTTGAGTTTTAAAAATCTATAAATCGGGGCTATGAGACCCCAACTACGAGTCGTAGGCTATCCTATGACTCATATGTCATGGTCTCAAAGTAGACCCAACACTTGTAAAATATTTAGGAATCATACCTGGGCACTACAAACCCCACTTGCGACTCGTAGGGGACCCTACGAGTCGTAAGGTTGGCTCATTATGTATGTGCCAACTTCTGATACTCACTGATCCTCTTTGTGAGGAATGAATACGAGCCATAATTATGAGTCGTAATGAGGATTATGACTCGTAGGCCTAATCATAGAGGCTGCTCCAATTGCCATTTTTCATATCTTCAGTACTTCAATTCTCACTTGCAAACCAAATCTCAAAACACAATAATTTCAAAAATATTACAACTACGACAATGTCTTTCAATCACAAAAACAAACTCAAACCTTCCACCTAAGAATCTCAACAATCAAAAACATCTAAAAATAAGCCAAAAATTATCAAAAATGCTTGGGTTGCCTCCCAAGAAGTGCTTTATTTAATGTGTGGCTCGACTTTTTCGCCATCCTTCATCAACTATCATCGAGAGTCCACACCTCACTTTTGCACTCATCTACGTGTTTCATAGATTGGCAAATATTGAACATGACCTCTATATCATTAACCCTAAACTGCAATTGACCTTAATCCATATCTAGTAGGGCTCTCCGGTGGCCAAAAATAATCTCCCCAAAATGATGGGCACCTCAAAATTAACTTCACCGTCAAGGATCACAAAATCTTCCGGAAAGATGAATTTATCCACTTTAACAAGCACATCCAAAAGGATTTCCTCTAGCTTTTTAATGGTTCGATCTGCCATAAAAAACCTCATTCTTATCGGGGTAGGAGTACCAAGGCCAAGCTTTTTGAATACCACAAGAGGCATTAGATTGATGCTCACTCCTAAGTCAGACAAAGCTCATGCAAACTTGACATCACCAATGGTACAGGGAATGGTAAATGCCTCAGGGTCCTCTCAGTTTTGAGCAAGACATTTAGTTATAATCGCACAACATTGTTGGAGTTCTTGCGAGAACTCTTGGCTTAAAGTGCATTTCTTGGTGACTAAGTCCTTCATATATTTGGCATACCTAGGCATTTTCGCTTCTAGGAGGGGAATGTTGGTGGAGAGTTGCTTCAACATCAAGAGGAAGTGTTTGAATTTACCCTCCTCTTCCTTTCTCTTGAGGTTTGGGAATTGATTTCAATTTCTCTTGCTGCCTTATCTCTTCTTGTTGCATCCTGACAATCTTTGGGTCTTCTCCCTAAACCAAGATTTTAGCACCAAGACCCTTTTAATAAACTTCATCCATAATTACTGGAAAAGGGTCTACGGTGCTCTTGCCACTCTTAGTCATCACCGCCATGCAATGCCCTTCATTCTTAGGATTTTGAACCATGTTGCTAGGTAAGGTGTCCTTTTGGTGTTGGTTCAATTGTGAAGAAATATGCCTAAATTATTTTTCAAGTTGTTTGATCGCCACTGAGTGAGACTCTATCTTTTAGTTAATACTTGTGATATCTTCTTTCATTCCCTTTAAAGTCTCATCTTGATGGTCGGCTCACTTCAACAATTTTTTGAACATTTCTTCAATCCTGGAGCTGCTTGATCCGGCATCACGATTGTGTGGTAGCACATAAGGACCATTCCTGAAGCCCTATCTTCTCCCCCATTCTCCATATGACAGACACTCTTTTATAGTATCCACCCTAGTTGTCTCTATATATCCCATCACAGTTGAAGTTTCGACCTTGATTCCCGGAACCTTGCCTCCATTAGTCCAAATTGGATCCTTGGTGGTTGTTTTGGAAACCCGCCGCTTGGTTCCTTACAAAGCATGCATCCTCATCAAAGAATGGATCATCATAGGTAGGAGCCTTTGGAGGTTGGTGAGTGACCTTCTTAACACTTGCTTGATTTTGCTTTAAAACAAAGTCCATAGTTGTGCCAAGTTGAGCAAGTTGTTCCATGATCTCTTCGTTTAACTTTGCTTGCTCACTATTGGTATTAATCACACATGAGGGTTTCATCACACCCCGCTCTCATTGACCCCATGCTCTATTTGTTTTGACCACTTGCTCTATCTTTGTAGCTATCAATGTGATAGGTTGGTCTAAGAACATGCCTCCCATGATTGTGTTGGCACAAGCTTGACTATTCTCATCAAGTGCCCGATAGAGAATCTCAACCAAGGCATCATCCATAATCTTGGGATTAGGGAACATCCTCAAGAATTTAGTAAACCTCTCCTATGTTATGCTAATAAAATCACCAGGCAATTGCTCAAAGTTGTTGATTTGGTCCTTGAGCTTCAACTTCTTAGATCTTGGGAAGTATCTTTCAAGGAATACTCTCTGAAGTTTAGCCCAACTTGTGATTGTACCAGGAGGAAGCTCAGACAATCAGACAGACATTGCTAGTCAATGGCAGTGGAAACACTCTCAAACCCACAACATCAAGAGAAAGGTTTTGTGTCCCTATGACACTCTTGCAAACGAACACCACGTTTTTAAGATGATAGTGGGGATCCTCCGAAGGTAGCCCTGTGAATAGACTGCGGTTTTAGAGCATTTGGAAAAATCCACTTGATACCATAAACTTAGTATCTATCAGTAGGGGAGGCAGTACTATAGCACCAACAACATCCATAGCCATAGGGTTCAATTCATATTGATCCACCCATAAGCATTTTTATTGAAGTCCTTGAGCTGTGGCCCGTTACCCTTTTGTGGTGGATTCTCCTCTCTTCCCATATCCTCGTTCGTATGCATATCCTCCTCAACCTCAATATCCTCATTCACTTAAGCCATTCTTCTTGATAATCGATGGATCTCCAAATTGAGTGGACCTAAGGGATTGCCTTTGCTCCTCGTGTTAGGCATACAACTTAGTATACCCTGCAATTAAAATCAAACAACAAAAACAAAAACAAAAGTAAAGTACAAGAGACTCTATAAATTAACACTGGAATTAACTAATTGTGAAATCTAATCAAAACCTAGCCGTATTCCCCGGCAATGGCTCCATAATTTCTGATGATATTCACGCTCCAATAAGAAAGTGATCATTGTCAACAATTAACCTAACCAAGGTTAGGATCGAATCCACAGGGAATACAGGGCTTGATTACTAGATTTCACCACTAATCATCTCTAGCATTTATGACTACAACCTCTAAATTAGGGGGGGTGTTTGTGATTCAAAAACAAAACAAAATAAACACTAACTATAAAGCAAGGAAGTACTCAATTTTAGGGGCAACTTGGGAATTGTGTTCCCCATGGTTCGTCGACTTGAATACCTTAGATAGCATAACTACAATTGATGATTTGCATGCAGGATGGTAACTTAGGTTCTTCCAGCCCTCTTATGAAGGTGAAGGTCAAATTTCACCATGTCACTTGGTCAGCCACCATTGCGTGCCAACTAGCCGTTACCAATAGTTCCAGTCAACCTCCCCTTGGTCAGGTTTGGTTGATTAGACGAGAACATATCAATTGAATTTTGTCATCTACTTCCCTTTTCCTATTTGTAACTACCTTGGTTAGGATCATGATAGTAGGCGAGGTTCGGTGTTGGTCACCTCCAAACAATAATAAGCATGAAGGGAAATAAATAATACATGTAAAACTCCAATCATAGAAATGCGAGAAACCTAGGTCATTTCAATGTCAACTACCCATGGTTCCGACAACCCCAAGTTGTGGGTGCTTAGCTACTCATGGCTATGGCAAAACACACAATAATGCAAATAATAAACATAGTTGAGAGCTTTACCAATACCAATGAAGGAAGTAGGCATCACAAATTATAAACCCACAAGCTTGATTGATCAAAAATGAGTGCAAGACAAAGTTTGCAATCCCCAAAATGGGTTTTCCAAGAGAGAATAATAAGCTAATCTAAAAAACTAAGAAAAGCTTCAAAAAATGTATTTCTCCATAGTCTATAGCTGAATCCTTGTCCACCTCTCCTGCTAAAAATCTAACTTAAACTATGTATAGTATTTACAATGTAAACCTAGAATTTATACAGAAAAGACAGTTGGCATCTGATAAGTTACGCAGGTACAACTCGTAGGATGACCTACAAGTTGTAGTTGAGGTATCGTATCAGGTTCTTGGCATCTTGGACTAAACTGGTATGATCCATAGGTATGAGTTATTGCTTGAGCTATGACTCGTATGTTGGTTTCGTAGTCTTGGTCATCAGTTTTTTGGTCCAATATCTTGGCTCTCTGATTCTTGCTATGAGTCCACTTGTATGAGTCATAGTGTAACTTACGAATCATATGATGGCCTTGAAAGAGTGACCTTTACTTGGAAAATTACTAAAATTTGGTCTCTGATTCTTGCTATGATACCACCCTACCGCTCGTAGCTTGAGCTATGACTCATAGGTGGGCTCGTAAGGCCTATGCTTCAGCAAATTCTGTAACTTTTCTTCAAAATCATGTCAACCTAACTTTTCTACAAGATTAACATAAAAACACATCAAAACACTAAAACTTTACTTTAAGGACTCAGAAAATCCCTTGTTTCAGGCACCAAATGTGCTGTATTTTGACTACATTTTAGTATCAACATTCTTCAACAGATGATCAAATATCTCCTTAATTTTGGAACTTCTTGCACCTGTGTCGTGGTTGTGTGGTAGTATATAAGGACCATCTCTAAAGCCTTTTCTATGACCTCAAATTGCATCTCTTTTTGGACCCCTATTACTATCATAGTAACCTCCATAATTATCCCTATAAGCTCCTTCTCTACCAAAGTGCCGGCCTTGGTTTCCTTGACCTTGGTGCCAATAATCCTGATTGGACCCTTGGGCGTTAGTCCAAAATTCTCCTATCTGATCAACAAACAAAATATGTGTCCTCATCATAATATGGCTCCTCATACATGGGTGCACACGGAGGTTGATGAACCACTACATTCGCTCTCTCTTGACTCTGCTTTATCATCAGCTCTATACCTTAGCAAATCTAGGCAAGTTGTTACATGATTTGTTCATTGATTCTGTCTTGCTCTGGACGTACACTGAGAGCACATGAACTCTTAGTGGATTCTCTGTCACGCTGCCCCCATGCATGGTTAGTCTTAGCCACTAATTCCATTTGCTCTACGATCCTTGCAAATTGTTGATCCAAAAACATGCCCCCCATGATAATGTCAGCACAGGTTTGACTATTCTTATCAAGGGAACGGTAGAAGATCTCCATCAAAGTAGGTCTGACTATTCTTATCAAGGGCACGGTAGCAGATCTCTGTCAAAGCATTATTGACTATCATGTGGTTAGGGATGCTCCTCAGACATTTGGTGAACCGCTCCCAGGGTGTGCTAACTGAATCACCAGAAGTTGCTCCAAGTTGTTAATTTGGTCCTTCAACTTGAGCTTGTTCGACCTAGGGAAGTGCCTTTCTGAAAAGGCCTTCTGCAAGTCCACCAAATAGGTGATCGAACTCTGTGGGAGCTCCGATAGCCATAATGATGCATTGCCTGTAAGCGACAATGGGAAGACATGAAGTTACACAACATCCATAGATAGGTTTTGTGTTCCCATCACACTCTTACAGATGAATACCATATTGTGTAGGTGGCTATGAGGATCCTCCGATCATAAGCCAGCAAATAGCCCACGGTTCTGCAGCATCTAAAGTAACCTACTCGAGACGGTGAACTTTATGTTTGCCGGTAGTGATGGCAACACAATAGCTTAAGTCACCTCCATAGCCATAGGATTTAACTAGTACTGATTCCACAGGTAAGCATTGGCATTAAAATCCTGAGACTATTGAGCAATATCCTCCAAAAGAGGTGGGTTCTCATTCTCAGCATCCTCATTGTTATTCCTATTCAGAGCTATATTGGCCGCGTTATTGGCATTTCCTTGGGCCATTCTTCTCAACATTTTGTGGATCTTTGGGTCAAACGAAGTTAAGGGGTTGCCTTGACTCTGAATGTTGGGCATACACTACACTTATACCTTGAAAAAGCAAAAACAACAAACAAAAGTAAAATAAGGGAATTAAGGATTAACACTCGAATTACTAAAAAAAATCACTAAGTCTAGCCGTGTTCCTCGACAACGGCGCCAAAATCTTGATGTCGCGCAAGTTACATATCCTTTTTAGAGGATAAAGCGATCGTTATCAAGATATATAACCTAACCAAGGTTAGGGTCAAACCCACACGAAATACATCACCACCAAATGGAATCAAAACCTTTTCTAGTCTTGGGCAACCCAACCACAAAAATCACCTCCCACTTCCAAGTAGGAATCTCTATGTCTTGGGTTAGGCCACCTGACCTTTGATGTTCGGCTTTGACTTGTTGACAACTATGGCAACTGGAAATAAATTTAGCAATATCCCTCTTCATGCCTCCCTACCAATACACATCTCTCAAGTCTCAATATATTTTGATGGAACCAGGGTGGATAGAATAAGAAGAATTATGAGCCTCATCAAGTATTTTCTCCCTCAAACCATCAACGCAAGGAACACATAACCTACCTTGGTACCTAAGGGAACCATCTCCCCCTTGGGAAAAAACCTCTACTTTGCCCTCTTTCACCAAGGTCTTCAATTCAAGCAAGGAGGAGTCAAGATCTTATTTTGCTATCACCTCATCAACCAATGAAGACTTAGACCCATCAACAACAACCACACCATCACCATCAACCTCTTCTAACCTAACCCCCAATCTAGCCAATCTATGCACCTCCCTATCCATGTCACTACAACTACTATCCACAAGAGCTAGGCCACCCATGGACACTCGACTCAAAGCATCCACCACAACATTTGCCTTAACTGGATGATTATGCACACTCTTGTCATAATCTTTGAGAAGTTCTAGCCACTTTGTCTCAAGTTGAGATCTTTTTGAGTGAAGACATATATGAGACTCTTATGATTGGTGAAGACATCAACATGCACCCTATACAAATAATGATGCCAAACCTTTTAAACCAAACACCACGGCGGCCAATTCAAGATCAAGGGTAGGTAATTTCTCTCATGCACTTTGAGTTGCCTAAAAGCATAGGCTATGACCTTACCATTTCGCATTAGCACACAACCCAAGCCAACTCTAGATGCATCATAATACATAACAAAACCCTCAATCCCATTTAGTAGTGACAATATAGGAGCGGACACAAGCCTATCCTGTGATGTTTGAAAACTCCTTTCACATTCATTAGACCACACAAACTTAGCCTTCTTTTGAGCTAATTGGTCATAGGGGAAGCAATGGAGGAGAATCCATTCACAAATCTTCTATAGTAACCCGCAAGGCCCAGGAAGCTCCTAATATCCGACAGGGTCAATGGTCTAGGCCAATTCCTAATCAAATCGATTTTCTTAGGATCCATCTTTATACCATCCCTCGACACCACATGACCCAAGAATGCAACCTCTTTCAACCAATATTCACACTTGTCATATCTAGAATACAATCTCTCCTCTCTCAACCTTTGCAACATAACCCTCAAATGACCCATATGCTCCTCCCTACTATGTGAGTAGATAAAAGTATCATCAATGAAGACCACAACAAAGGAGTCAAGGTAAGGTTTAAAGACCCTATTCATTAGGTCCATGAAGATGGTCGGTGTATTAGTCAACTCAAACGACATCACAACAAACTCATAATGCCCATATCTAGTCCGGATGGCCGTCTTAGTAATATCATACTCCCTCACCCTCACTTGATGATACCCAGACTGAAGGTCAATCTTAGAGAAGAAGCTAGCCCCGTGCAATTGGTCGAACAAGTCATCAATTCTTGGAAGAGGATATTTATTCTTTATATTGACCCTATTGAGTTGCCGACAGTCAATACACATTCTAAATGACCTATCCTTATTTTTCACAAACAACACCAAGGCACCCCAAGGGGATTGACTAGGTCTAATAAATCCCTTCTCCAACAAATCTTTCAATTGCTCTTTTAACTTTTTCAACTCCGTCGGGGACATACGGTAAGAAGAATAGAGATAGGTTGGGTATCATAAAGGAGATCTATGCCAAAACCTATCTCCCTCTCGGGAGGGACACCGAGAAGGTCATTTAGGAAGACATCAAGAAACTCATTTACAGTAGCAACCGACTCTATGGAAGGGACTTTGGAATCCACACCTTTAACCCTCTCAAGATGATACAAACACCTCCTAGAAATCAACTTATGTTCTTTAATGCATGAATTGAATCTACCCTTGAACACCACATCTTGACTTTCCTGCTCAAGGAAGTGTTCATTTAGAAATTGAAACTTGACCCTACGGGTTCTAAAATCAATAGAAGCATAGTAGGCATGCAACCAATCCATCCCAAGTATGACATCAAAATCTGTCATGTCTAATTCAATAATATCACAAGGAAACAACTTATGTAAAATGCAAATAGGACAACTCCTATAAACTTTTCTAGCAACAATAGAGGCTCCAATAGGAGTATACACTTCATATAACTTATCCAACAACTCGGGGACAACATGGAACTTTTTAGCAATAAATGGGGTAACAAAGGAAAGAGTGGCACCCGGATCAATCAAACATATACATCAAGGTCAAAGATTTTCAATATATCGGTAATAACATCAGGGACCTTACCAAACCCTTGCCTCCCATATAGAGTATAAAATCGATTGTGCCTTGGGGCACCACCATGAGAACCATCTCTTTCCAATGGAACCACTTTAGCACCTCGGACCTTGCCACAGTTTTTTGGACAATCTACCTTCTTGTGAGAAAGCTCCCCACATTCATAGCATGCATTAGAACCCTTCAAACATGGCCCTCCATGGATTCTTCCATAAATAAGGCACACATCAATAGGAGCCATCCCACCAACACCTTGAGGCCTAGGAAAGTCATTGGTAAACCCCCATTTAATAGCATGAGAAGGTCATTGGCCTTGACAAAATTTAGCACCCTTTTGGAATTTAACCTCAAATAGGGCCCTCTTGGCCTCATGCCCCCTTCGCTTCTTCAATTTCTCCTCCTCCATTTGCTCAGCATAGGTCATCAATCGAGATAAGTCTATATCACTAATTAGTATGGCAGACTGACATTCTTCACTTATCAAGTCGAAGACCCCCATCACGAACATATTCATCCTAGATCTAGGATCGGCCACCAAATGAGGAGCATACTTTGAAAGTTGATTAAACTTGAGGGCATACTCCCTCACACTCATAGCACCTTGTTTCAAGTTCATAAAGTCCACCAACTTTACCACCCAAAGTTCAATAGGGAAAAACCGATTAAGGAAAGCCAATTTGAACTCCTCCCAAAGCACCACATTACCAACCCCCTTCTCACCCTTCCATTGACCATACCATATTTGGGCTACCCCTTTAGGTTGGAAAGCCCAACTCTGCCTTCTCATTTGTCCCAACACCCATGATATTCAAGATTTTATAGACGTCATCAATGAACTCTTGTGGATCTTCATCCACCTTTGACCCATAGAAAATAAGAGGATTCATCCTCATTAAGTATAATACCCCACATCTTACATGTACTAGTTATATGCGAATGAAACCTGATATGGCTTTTCAAATTAGCACCAATTTTTAAAAAGTGCTTGAATCTCAAATTAGAGGGCGATATATATGTCTAACGCTGAAGAGGGTCGAGTGTAAATAAGTTTTAAGTCAAACTGAAGAGATCATGACCATAAATAAGGTGAAGAAGTGAGGTTCTTGTAGAACTAAGGAATCTAGAAGGTGAGTTACCTACTTGCTTAGATTAAATATGCAGGCTAAGTAGAGACAAGACTCGACGCCAAATTTGTCCAAGTCTAATAATGAATAAAGTTTGTGTTAAGGGTGTAACTTTAGGCTGTGTTTTATCATCATGTACGGGCAATACTTATAGACCAAGATGTATAATAAAAGTGCCCAAGTAGATCACACCCCATTTGACTAATTGTGACCAAACCAAGTGAAGAGGACTTAGGAAAATAGGCAGCCAAGGCCCATCAACTTTGAGACCTTTTAGGCCAAGTATGAGGGCCAAGCTATTGCATAACTAGCTTACTAATATGTCTTAATATGTGTTCAAATGCTCAAGAAAAAGTCATCCAAAGAGACCCTTTAAAATGGGCTCAAAAATTGCTCCTTAATTCATTTCACTTTGGGACAATTTTTAGCTTTTCTAAAGACTCTTTTTTTTTCATTACTTCACTTCACAAGGCAGCCAATACAACCGTCTAGGGTTCTTTAAGGAAACCTTTATGTTAAATGCTAAGGTAAGTGGAAATATCCATGTATTTGTTATACTTATCCCATGCAAACAAGAAATATATTCTAGTTATGCTTATGAACAAAGATTGGACAACATGTGTTTAGAAAGTTGCTGCATACTTGTCTTTTATTTGTGACTACTCTATGGTTTGTGGTTGTATTATGAAGAGAAGTTGATGTTCTTAACATGGTTTAAGTTATAGATATTAATCTATGGTTGCTACCCTGATTTTGTTTCGTTTAAAAACGAGTTTCATTGTGCTATCTTAAGTATGATTTTGATTGGAACTTGTAGCTATTGACTCATGTCCTTCATAACTGTGTTGGAATTTTTCTAAGACTGTTTTAAGGTTGTTTTAATATATAGATGTATTGAGGATAGTGTGGGTAAAGTAGAAACAGGTTCGGGATTGCTAACGTCGAAATGTAGTGAGAATATGAATGTGATGCTGCCTATTTGTGTGTTGTGTAGGATTGTCATGTCTTATACCCTAAGAACTATTGTAGGACTATTAGGGGTCTAAAAGAAGATGTATATGACATGTACAAAAGAATGGTTGATAGGAAATACAATTATAAGTGAAAAGGTTAAAGAAATGCCTGTGGGGCGCTAATTATAAGCTTGCTCCTCGGGTGTTCGTTTTTATGATATTGGGCTGTCAAGAAGTGTGTCTTTGTTGCTAATACTAGTCTTATTGCCTAATATATTGTAGATAAGGATTTGATGGAAAAAGAGGTCACCTAAGGTAGTAACGAGGTCATACAATAAGGTATGTAAGGCTACTCGATTTCGTATTACCTGGCATGAAACCTAGGTTCTTCCTTGGTACCTATAGGCTCTTATCTACTTCGACATAACAAAAAACCTTGTCTCCACTCTTTCACATGTTCATATGCTCCTATACATAGTTACTTGCAAACCTTCTTACATACTTGGATACCAAGATACACGAGTTCAATCTACTAAGTAAAGTTCATGTGTTGTTCTACCTCCTATGCATTTCATTATTTGTGTAACCTACTCTTTTCATTATGGTGTTATCTTTTGTGATTATTTACATGTCATATGGTGCATCCACAGTCCTCCAGTTCCATTATTATGACCACCAAAAGAAGCATCTCAAAAGTAATTAAAAGATAAAGTATATTTCTTATTGATGGGTGGTAACCTAAGGGGTGGAAGAATCACCTAGCCAGGGTCGATCCTATCATGGGGGTAGCCCAAAGGGTGAAAGAAAAAGCCTAGCCAAGGCCGATCCTGATATAGATTTTACCACTGATCAGCTGGTCATTTGTATTACTTGTTGTGCACAGATTATACAGTAAAGGTAAAGTAATAAAAAGAACATAAAGTACATGATCCCACAATATATTTGAGGGTGGTCTCTTATCCTGCACCAGTGTATAGTTTCAGTTGAATTGTTATTTTATATACAATATATTGGACCTTACATATTCACTACATTATCTCGTACTGACGTCCCTTATGGGGGACCTGTATTTCATGCTACAGGTACAGGTGCTAGTAGATCTCCCCAGTAGGAGTGTAAATAAGTTTTAAGTCAAATTGAGGAGATCACAACCTTAAACGAGGTGAAAAAGTGAGGTTCTTATAGGACTAAGGAAGCTAGCAGGTGAGTTACCTACTTTCTTAGCTTAAATATGCTGGCTAAGCAGAGACAAGACTCGACTCCAAATCTATCCAAGTCCAATAGTGAATAAATTTTGTGTTAAGGGTGTAACTTTAAGCTATGTTTTATCATCATAAATGGACAATACTTACAGCCCAAGATGCATAATGAAAGGTATCAAGAACATCACATCCCACTTGACTAATTGGGCCCAAACAAAGTAAAGAGGAATTAGGAAAATGGGCAGCCAAGGCCCATCACCTTTGGGACCAATTTAGGCCCAAGTGTGAGGGCCAAGCTGCTGCAAGCTTACTAATATGTGTTAACATATGGTCAAAAGCTCAAGCGAAAGTCAGACAAAGAGACCCTTTAAAAGGGCTCAAAAATAGCCCCTTAAGTCATTTCACTTTTGGACAATTTTCAACTTTCCTAAAGACTCTTTTCTTTCTCTTTACTTCACTTCACAAGGCAGCCAATACAACCGTCTAGAGTTCTTGAAGGAAACCATTATGTTGAAGGCTAAGGTAAGTGGAAATATCGATGTATTTGTTATACTTATCCCATGACAAACAAGAAATATATGCTAGTTATGCTTGTGAACAAAGGTTGGACAACATGTTTTTAGAAAGATGCTGCACACTTGCCATTTTTAAATGACTTCTCTAAGTTTTGTGGGCTGTATTATGAAGAGACATTGATGTTATTAACATGGTTTAAGTTATAGATATTAATCTTAGGTTGCTACCCTAATTTTGTTTTGTTTAAAAATGAGTTTCTTTGTGCTATCTTAAGTGTGATTTTGATTGTAACTTGTGGGCTGATGGATGGAAGGCTATTGCCTCACGTCCTCCATGACTGTGTTGGTATTGTTCTATGATTCTTTTAAGGATGTTTTAATGTATAAATTTGTTGAGGATAGTGTGCGTAAAGTTGAAACAGGTTTGGGATTGTAGACGTCGAAATGTAGTGAGAATACGAATGTGATACAGCTTATTTGTGTGTTGTGCAGGATTGTTATGTCTTGTACCTTGGAAACTATTGTAAGAGTATTAGGGGTCTAAAACAAGATGTATAAGACATGTATAAAAGAATGGTTGTTAGAAAATACGATTATAAGTGAAAAGGTTGAAGAAATGCCTTTGGGTCGCAAATTTATAAGCTTGTTCCCCGGGTGTTAGTTTTTATGATATTGGGCTGCCAAGAAGTGTGTCTTTGTTGCTAATTCTAGTCTTATTGCCTACATATTATAGATAAGAATATGATGGAAAAAGAGGTCACTCCAAGGTAGTAACGACGTCATACAACAAGGTATGTAAGGCTACTTGATTTCATATTACTTGGCATGAAACCTAGGTTCTTCCTTGGTATCTAGAGGATCTTATCTACTTCGACATAACAAACAGCCATGTCTCCACTCTTTCACATGTTCATATGCTCCTATACAGTCACTTGCAGACCTGCATATATACTTGGACACCAAAGATACACGAGTTCGTTCTACTAAATAAAATTCATGTGTTGTTCTACCTCCTATACATTTTATTATTTGTGTAACCTACTCCTTTGATTATGGTGTTATCTTCTAAGATTATTTACATATCATATGCTTCATCTACAGTCCTCCAGTTCAAATATTATGACCATCAAAAGAAGCATCTCAAAAGTAATTGAAAGATAAAGTATATTGCTTATTGATGGGTAGTGACCTGTGGGGTGGAAGAATCACCTAGCCAGGGTCGATCCTATCATGGGGGGTAGCACAAGGGGTGAAAGGAAAAGCCTAGCCAGGGCCGATCCCGATATAGATTTTACCACTGATCAGCTGGTCATTTGTATTACTTGTTGTGCACAGATTATACAGTAAATGTATAGTAATAAAAAGAACATAAAGTACATGATCCCACAATATAACTAACGGTGGTCTCTTATACTACAACAATGCATAGTTTCAGTTGAATTGTTACTTTATATATAGTATTTTCATCCTTACATATTTAGTACAATATCTCATACTGACATCCCTTACCAGGGACCTGCATTTCACGCTGCAGGTACAAGTGCTAGTAGATCTCCCCAGTAGGAGTACAAGATATCCAGCTGTTGTTACCAAGCTCTAGGTTGCTTCGGAGCTTTGCGTGTCTAGAGATCATATTTTTGTGTTGTACAATTAGTCGAGGCGGGGCCTGTTCCAACCCTTATTAGATACTGTTCCTTATCTAGAGGCTTTGTAGACTATGTAAATGAAAGTGTGGTCATGTCTCATACTTCAGAGACTGTGGCCCCAAAGGCCTAGCCATATGCATTTCCTTTTGGCTTGTTACTACTTTTTATTTTCTTTAAGGAATGCTGAATGTAGAAATCCCTTATAATATGTATAAAAAGCGCACAGATACAGGTTGGTTCTCCCGGGCCTTATTGGTAACGAGTGCCAGTCTGCCCTGATGAGACTTTGGGCATGACAAAAGTGGTATCAGAGCAGGACATCCTTGGGAGTCTACAAAGCCGTGTCTATGTAGAGTCTTATTTATCGATGTGTTGTGCACCATATTTATAAAAAGGAGGCTATGTGGCAATTAGGAGTTGTTACTTTCTTTTCGTTCTTTAGATCGTTCCATAGAGCTATGCATAATAGGTGGATTGTGTCTAACCCCTAAATTATTTTGTACAACAAGTATGCCAGAAACTAGGAAGAACAAAGGTAAAGGGAAGGGAGTAGAAGTGGTGGTTGGTATACCCATTCAGGTGAGACAACGAAATGAGGCTCAAGATGAGTCTCTGTCACATATATCTCTAACTCCTCCTACCCTTGATGAACCCGAAAGTAGTGAAATTCCCCCACAACCACCTATCGATGCTATCGTGCAGGATCTGAGAAATGCAGTCCAATTATTGACTCGTATAGTTGCAGACCAAGGTCAAAGACAAGAAGATCCAGTTATAGGTGCAGGTGGTGCTAATAGGGCAGCTGGCACGAGGATATGTGACTTCCTTAATTTGGACCCTCCACCCTTCACCGGGTCAGATCCTAATGAAGATCCCCAAGACTTTATTGATTATATCCAATGCACATTAGATGTTATGCATATGAGTGGTATAAAAGTTGTTGAGCTAGGCAGCATACAGATTGAAGGGTATGGTTGTATTGTGGTATGAAGCATGGAAGCAATCCAAAGATATAAATGCTCCCCCAACTACTTAGAAAGATTTCAACGAGGCGTTTCTTGATCATTACTTGCCATTAGAGATCCGAGAGGCCCATACAAATCAATTCTTGAATCTCCACCTAGGGAATATGAACATAAGGGAGTATATCCTTCAATCTAATTCCCTGGCCAGGTATGCTCCGAATGTAGTTGCTACTATGGTAGATAGAGTTCATCGATATGTGGATAGATTGGATATGTATCTGGTTAGAGATGGTACCATTGCTTCCCTGAATAAAGACATAGATATAGCAAGGATGAAAGCTTTTGCACAGAAATTAGAGGATCAGAGGGAGAGAAGGACACAAAAGTTGGAAAGGGGGGCAGGCCAAAAGGGCAAGATCTACGGGGCAGCTTAGACCCTTTAAGGTGAAATTAGGCCTTGATTTTCTAATAGACCACCTAGGCCATCATCCTACTACTCTATAGCTATTTCTTTACCACAACTTTAGGGGCGTAGGAGAAATCAGTTTGGTCCAAGAAGTGATGGGCAAGGTGCCCAGATAGTGGGATATTCGGCAGGCTAGCAAATGACCCCTACGCAGCCTTGTAAACAGTGTGGAAGAAGTTATTGAGGTATATGTAATGTTGGGAGAGACGCTTGTTATTAGTTTGGTGCGCCAGGGCATATGATGAGAGATTGCCCGAGGAGACGTATGGGTGATACAGTACAACCTACTGGATCAGCTTTTCATCATCAGTTCCTCCATTAGGAAGGGGTCAACAAGCACCTATAGGTCTTGGTAGAGGTGTTAGAGGGGTAGCTAGCTCTAGCGGAGTCCTGAATCGCACTTATGCTCCAGGGAGTCGGCAAAATTTGAAAGCTTCACCTGATGTGGTCACAGGCACATTATTCATCTTTTCACATAATGCATATGCATTGATTGACCCTGGTTCTACACTATCATACATCACTCCATTAGTTGCTGGGAAGCTTAAGAGAACACCCAAATTATTGAACTAACCATTTGAAATATCTACACTAATCAATGAATCTATCATGGTTAGAAGGATTTATTATGACTACGTAGTAACTGTTTGTGACTGTGACACATTGGCTAACCATATGGAGCTAGAAATTATGGAATTTGATGTTATAATGGGTATGGACTAGTTAGCTTCTTTCTATGCCATTGTGGATTGCCGAACTAAGAGAGTGTGCTTCCACTTTCCAAATGAGGCAGTTCTTGAATGGAAAGACAATATTGGGGTGCCAAAGGGTAAGTTTATCTCTTATTTTAAGGCAAGAAAAATGATATCTAAGGTGTATATATGTCATTTAGTTAGAGTACAGGATATGGAGGTAGAATCGCTAACTCTTCAATCAGTTCTAGTAGTGAATGAATTCATTGATGTGTTCGCTGAGGAACTTCTAGGCTTACCACCAGAATGAGAAGTAGATTTTGGTATTGACTAACTTCCAGGCACTCAATTTATCTCCATCCCTCCACATAAAATGTCCCTAGCAGAATTGCGTGAATTAAAAGAACAGTTAAAAGACTTATTGGAGCAGGGTCTTATAAGACCTAGTGTGTAGCCTTGGGGTGCACCAATATTATTTGTAGCGTAAAAATGATGGCACCTTGAGATTGTGTATCGACTATCAACAATTGAATAGAGTGACAATTAAGAATAAATACCCCCTCCCCAGGATTGTTGATGATTTATTTGATCAGCGATAGGGTGCCAAATGCTTTTCAAAAATTGATTTGAGGCCAGGTTATCACCAAGTTAGGGTGAAGGAGAAAGATATACCCAAGACAGCTTTCAGAACTCGCTTATGGTCACTTTGAATTTCGTGTTATGTCATCTGGGCTAACGAATGCGCCAACAATTTTTATGGATCTAATGAATTGGGTATTTAAACCATTCTTGGATATGTTCGTGATAGTATTTATAAATGACATTTTGGTATATTCAAGATTAGAAGAGGACCATGCAAATCACTTAGGACAAGTGTTACATGTTCTTGGTGATCGACAGTTGTATGCCAAATTTTCTAAATTGAATTTTGACTAAAATCAATGGCATTCTTGGGTCATATTGTATATGATGAGGGAATAAGGGTTGATTTACAAAAGATAGAGACTATGAAAGATTGGCCAAGGCTAACGACACCCACGAAAGTTCGAAACTTCCTAGGTTGGCAGGTTATTACAGAAGGTTCGTTGAAGGTTTTTCTTCTATTTCTGCACCTTTAACAAAGTTGACACATAAGGCAACCAAGTTCCAATGGAATGATGCATGTGAAAGGAGCTTCCAGGAGCTGAAAAATCAGCTAACTTCTGCACCTGTGCTAGTACTTCCAAAACGCCCAGAGGGGTATGCAGTGTATTGCGATGCTTCAGGAGTTGGCTTAGGGTGTGTGCTGACATAGCATGATGGGGTAATTGATTATGCATCTAGACAACTACGACCACATGAGAAAAACTACCCAACTCATGATCTTGAGCTAGCAGCGGTTGTATTTGCTCCAAAAACATGGCGCTACTATTTGTATGGGGTTCACATTGACATATTCACTAACCAGAAGAGCTTGCAATACATCTTTAAGCAAAAATACCTAAACTTAAGATAGCGGAGATGGCAAGAACTAATAAAGGATTATGACCCTGATATACTTTACCACCCTGGGAAAGCAAATGTGGTAGCCGATGCTCTGTGTCATAAGGCAATCATAAATATTGGTGATCAAGCCGTGGTAAGTCAAAGAGTGGCTAAAGATCTGCGACAACTAGCTAGTTTTGGAGTTCGCCTTCATAAGACTTCAAAGCAAAGGGTTGTTGTGCATGACGCTGTGGAGTCATCATTGGTTATGGAGATGAAAGAAAAGCAGTTCGAGGATCCTCTCTTACGACAACTTAAAGACAAGGTGAGTCAAGGTATGATAGAGGGCTTTGATCTTACACAAAATGGAGTACTTTATTGTGAAAATATATTATGTGTGCCTGATATTAATGGACTAAGGAAGAGGATAATGCAAGAAGCCCATCATTCCTGATATTTCATCCATCTAGGATCAACTAAGATATACCATGACCTGAAGGGAATGCTTTGGTGGGGAGGCATAAAAAAAGACCTTGCAGAATTTGTGGCTCAATATCGAAACTTCCAATAAGTGAAAGTAGAACACCAAATCCAGGAAGTTATATGCGGTGTATAGAGCTTCCAACATGGAAGTGGGATATGATCAATATGGATTTTGTTACCGGGTTGCCTCGCTTTTTAGATGTTTGACTCCATATGGGTAATAGTTGACAGACTCACAAAGTCAGCACACTTCTTGCCAGTCATGAGTAATTATACAGCTGAAGGGTATGCCAAGCTATACCTCAAAGAGATAGTCAGACTACATGGAGTCCCAATCTCTATTATCTCTGATCAGGGGGCTCAATTCACTGCAAAGTTTTGGAAGTCCTTCCAAAGGAGTTTAGGGACACAAGTAAATTTGAGTACATCATTCCACCCTCAAACAGACGGTCAAGCAGAATGCACTATTCTGACATTTGAAGATATGTTGCGAGCTTATGCATTGGACTTTAGAGGTAGTTGGGTGGACCATTTGCCACTTATTGAATTTGCCTATAATAATAGCTATCATGCGAGTATCAAGATGGCACCTTATGAAGCTTTGTATGGAAAGAAAATATAGCTCGCCAATTGAATGTTTTGAAGTCAGTGAAACCACCTTGCCTGGGCTGGATCTAGTACAACAAGCCATGGAAAAAGTTAAGGTAATATAGCAGCGGCTTGAAACAGTCCAAAATCGTCATAAATCATATGTGAATCCTAGAAGGAGAGGACTGGAATTCTCATTAGGGGATTGGGTATTTTTAAAGGTGTCTCCAATGAAAGGGGTTATGAGATTTGGTAAGAAAGGAAAACTGAGCCCACGTTACATAGGGCCATATAAAATTATTAAGAATTTCGGGAAGGTTGCATATAAACTAGAGCTACCCCAAGAGCATTCAATGGTTCATCCAGTTTTTCATGTCTCAATGCTTCAAAAATGCATAGGTGACCCATCCCGTATTGCTCCTATTGAGGATGTGCAGGTTGCAAAGATCTCACCTATGAAGAGGTACCTATTGCTATTCTAGATCATCAAGTTAAAAAGCTAGGAAATAAAGAGATAGCTTTAGTAAAAGTACTCTAGAGAAACCAGCAAGCAGAAGAGATAACATGGGAGGCTGAGGACATGATAAAATCAAAAAGACCTTACTTATTTGTAGCTAAAGAGGAAATCCAACATGCAGAGTCAGGACACTAATAGGTATGTGTGATTGAATACTTAGTGTGTTGTCAAAAGCTTGTTTAGGTAAAGGTTTAAACTTGGTTAAGCTATCCAATTGTACTACCATTTGAGGACGAATGTTCCTGGGGGGATGATATAACACCCTATATCTTACATGTACTAGTTCTATGCAAGTAAAACGTGATATGGCTTTTCAAATTAGCACCAATTTTTAAAAATTTCTTGAATCTCAAATTAAAGGGCGATATATATGTCTAACGCTGAAGAAGGTCGAGTGTAAATATGTTTTAAGTCAAATTAAGGTGATCACGACCTTAAAAGAGGTGAAGAAGTGAGGTACTTGTAGGACTAAGAAAGCTAGCAGGTGACTCACGTACTTGCTTAGTTTAAATATGCTTGCTAAATAGAGACAAGACCCGATGCCAAATCTGTCCAACTCCGATAATGAATAAAAATCTGTGTTAAGGGTGTAACTTTAGCCCGTGTTTTACCATCGTAAATGGACAATACTTATAGGACAAGATGAATAATAAAAAGGCCCAAGTACATCACAATCCACTTGACTAATTAGGCCCAAACTAAGTGAAGAGGAATTAGGAAAATGGGCAGCCAAGGCCCATCAACTTTGAGACCCATTTAGGCCCAAGTGTGAGGCCAAGCTACTGCATAACAAGCTTTCTAATATGTTCTAATATGTGGTCAAAAGCTCAAGAGAAATTTGGACAAAGAGACTCTTTAAAAGGGCTCAAAAATAGCCCCTTAATTCATTTCACTTTGGAACAATTTTCAGCTTTCCTAAACACTCTTTTTTTTCCACTTTACTTCACTTGACTGTTCCAAATGTTCCTGGAAATTCATTCTCGATTCTACGATAATTTTTATGAAAGCCCACAAGGCAGCCAATGTAACCCTCTAGGGTTCTTGAGGGAAACCTAAATCTTGAAGGCTAAGGTAAGTGGAAATATCCATGTATTTGTTTTACTTATCCCATGACAATCAAGAAATATATGCTAGTTATGCTTGTGAACAAAGGTTGGACAACATATGTTTAGAAAGTTGCTGCACACTTGCCTTTTTTTATGACTTCTCTACAGTTTGTGAGCTGTATTATGAAGAGAAGTTGATGTTCTTAACATGGTTTAAGTTATAAATATCAATCTATGGTTGCTATCCTGATTTTTTTCATTGAAAAATGAGTTTTATTGTGCTATCTTAAGTGTTATTTTGATTGGAACTTGTGGGCTGATCGATGGAAGGTTCTTACCTCACGTACTTCATTACTGCTTTGGTACTTTTTTAAGACTGTTTTAAGGCTATCTTTATGTATATATGTGTTGAGGAAAGTTTGGGTAAAGTTGAAACAGGTTCGGGATTGTTGACGTCGAAATGTAGCGAGAATACAACTGTGATGATGCCTATTTGTGTGTTGTGCAAGATTGTTATATCTTGTACCTTGTGAACTATTGTAAGATTGTTAAGGATCTATAAAAAGATGTACATGACATGTACATAAGAATGGTTGTTAGAAAATACAATTATAAGTGAAAAGGTTGAAGGAATGCCTTTGGGTCGCTAATTAGAAGCTTGTTGCCCGGGTGTTAGTTTTTCTGATATTGGGCTGCCGACAAGTGTTTCTTTGCTGCTGATACTAGTCTTATTGCCTAATATATTATACATAAATATTTGAGGGAAAAATCATTCACTCAAAGGTAGTAATGAGGTCATACAACAAGGTATGTAAGGATACTCAATTTCGTATTACTTGGCTTGAAACCTATGTTCTTCCTTTGTACCTAGAGGCTCTTTTCTACTTCGACATAACAAGCAGTCATGTCTCCACTCTTTCACATATTCATATGTACCCATAAATAGTTACTTACAAACTTGCATACATACTTGGATACCAAGATACACAAGTTCGTTCTACTAAATAAAGTTCACGTGTTGTTCTACCTCCTATGCATTTCATTATTTGTGTAACCTACTCCTTTGATTATGGTGTTATCTTTTCAGATTATTTACATATCATATGCTTCATCTACAGTCCTCTAATTCAAACATTATGACCACCAAAAGAAGCATCTCAAAAGTAATTGAAAGATAAAGTATATTGCTTATTGATGGGTGGTAACTTGAGGGGTGGAAGAATCACCTAGCCAGGGTCCATCCTATCATGGGGATAGCCCAAGGGGTGAAAGGAAAAGCCTAGTCTAGGCTAATCCCGATATAGATTTACCACTGATCAGCTGGTCATTTGTATTAGTTGTTTTGTATAGATTATGCAGTAAAGTTAAAGTAGTAAAAAGAATATAAAGTACATGATCCCACAATATAACTAAGGGTGGTTTCTTATCCTACACTAGTGCATAGTTTCAGTTGAATTGTTACTTCATATACAGTATTTCCTACCTTACATATTCAATACATTATTTTGTGTTGACGTCCCTTATAAGGGGACCTGCATTTTATGCTATAGGTAAAGGTGGTAGTAGATCTCCCCTGTAGGAGTACAGGATATCCAACTGTTGTTACCAAGCTCCAGGTTACTTCGGAGTTTTACGTGTCTAGAGCTCATATTTTTGTGTTGTACAGTTAGTCGAGGCGGGGCCATTCTAGACCCTTATCAGATATTTTTCCTTATCTATAGGCTTTGTAGACTATATAAATTAAAGTGTGGTCATATCTTATACTTTATACACCAAGGCCCCAATGGCCTCGCCATACATATTTCCTTTTGTCTTATTATTACTGTTTACTTTCTTAAAGGCATGTTGAATGTAGAAATCCCTTATTTTTTATATAGGAAGTGCGTAGATACAGGTTGGTTCTCCCGAGCCTTATTGGCAACGGGTGCCAGTCTTCCTTAATGGTACTTTGGGCGTGACATGAAGTCTCTTACCCTAGCTCCTGAGTAGTAGCATGAGGGGCTTGGGCCCCATTATTGACTTGGTTGGCCACCACTTGGGCAAACATAGTGAGAGGATCTCGGAGCTTATTATTGGTTGGTTGCTCCTCGGTAGTTTGAGTCTATGTTCCTCTAGTATTTGGCATGATCTATCATAGCAAAGAATGATCATTTGGGAAAATATTCACTACAACTCTATAGCACGACGTAGAACATGGAGAAGAGAAACATTTCCTAAAATGCTTTATAGCCTCCTATTCATAGTCATGGTGCGCTTCATAACAATGAATAAGACTCCAATCGATACAGTGTTCTGGACTCCAAGGATCTATCAACCTAGTGCTCTGATACCAAACTTGTCACGATCCAAGCCTCGGGCATAGACGTGAAACGGCGAATGGGGAACCCGAAGGATCCCCAAACATGCCTCTTAACTTATCATTACACATCATTGGTCATGGAAGTATATAAAAACATTCAAGAGCAAGAATAGGAGCAAAGGGGCTAAGGAAAAACCTTGCACAATATCGTAGTCAAGAGACAAAAGTCAAACTCATATCTAGATACATAACATGTCCAACAACCACCTTTACTAAATAGATAAGAGCGGGGGCCAAGACAAAGCAACTGGTCTCACCCTCATAGTCAAAATAGATAATAAAGAAGAATATCTCTACACATAATAGGAGAAACATAAACTAAGGTCCCCAAAGTGGAGGCTCACCAACTAGCTTGAATAACACCGAACTAGCCATGTGGAGGGGGATGGTGATCAACTTGGGCACTGTTCCTACATGGTGTCATCATGTAGGCATAAAGTATGCATTTGTACGTTTGAATGTACTAAGTATGTAGGATGCAATGAAACAATAGATAAGCATCATAATCAAAATGCATAACATACGATATGACATGTATGAATAATGTTTAAGTAACTCATGTTCATATAGGATATCATATGTGTAGAAGAGACCAAGCTAGCTATTCAAGGTAAAAGTACCTAGCTGGTTGTGTAGTATAAACACCTCACATGGTTGATGATAATCACACCTTATCAACACATAGCGAAGTACAAACCCCTCACATGGTTGATGAGTACAAACCCCCAACACAGTTACCCGGGATCTTGTCCTCCATGGATCGGGTATGGTCTAATAAAATAGTTTATAGAGATTATATCATATACCTAAGTTCGTTTCATTATCATATAGTCATTCATATAATATCTCATTCTTTTGACCTTCAACTTTTCAAGAAACCACATCCGGACATTTTATCAAACACTTAGAGGGTGCGAAGTGGTAGTATAAAACCATGCAAATTAGAGATGAAACCATGCAAGAAAATCCATTTTAAAATCATCAATGAACATCTTGCAACACCCTCATGACATATACATCAAAACCCCTCATCAAATCTTACATTAGATCAAAGATTTATACCTCAAAACATAGCAAAACAGTCACAATTGTACATAGCTTTAACAAAGTGTGCAGTGAATTTCATAATAATCAAGACTAATTTGTAAATCAACTTAAATCATGCAATTTGAATAATATGAGGCTTGGGTATCATGGTTGAAAGGAACCTATGAAAGAAACCCACATACCTTAGCTTAGAGATGAACTTGGTGAATATTGGAGATGGAGGCTTGAAACTTGGAGAAGATCCTTAAAGAAGAAACTTAGCTTGAGATGAGGGTTTTGGACTTGAATTCGTGAGTGAAAATATGGCTAAGTATTTTGAGTGAGTATTTTGGAATGTTTAGGATGATATGAGAGTGAAATAAGGCTAAGTATAGGTAAAACCATGTTTAGGAACACTTAGGGCCAAGACCCTAAAGCCTTGGACCCAGATAGAAATCACTAGTAGTGAAATACACAAGTCCACAATGTGGACCTGTCACGGAGGCCAATTAACACATGTCCGCGACAGTTGTGCATCGCGGTGCTGTCGGCGATCTTCTTTGGAAAATGAAATTTTGGAAATTTGAAATTGTGATTCGATTACTCTAAAATGGAGTTTAGACCCCCTACCCCCTAATTTTTAACCCTTGAACAAGAATATGAAATCGGATTTTTGAAATAGCATATGGATTTTGAGATATACGAAATTTAAAATTTTTAGGTTTTTCGAGGCATATTTTTGGGCACTTTTTGCGGTCATTTCATGGGTAGAGTAGGCCAACAAGGTGGTGCTCTAAGGCACAATCAATATTTTATTTTGCATGGGAGGCACCAGGTTGTTGAGGTGCCCGATATTGTCACTGTTGTTAAAAGTCTTTGATTTTGATGTGTATGCATTGATTGACCCAGGTGCCACTCTTTCTTTTGTTACACCCCTTGTTGCCAAAAAGTTTCATGTTGAGCCTGAATTGTTGTGCGAGCCTTATGAGGTGTCTACTCCTATTGGTGCATCTATTGTTGCTAGAAAGGTCTATAGAAATTGTCCCATTTACATCTTGCATAAAATATTTTCTTATGATCTTGTTGAGTTCGATATGGTTGATGTTGATGTCATTCCTGGGATGGATTGGTTGCATGAACACTATGCCTCTATTGATTGTAAAATCAGTAGGATCAAATTCCAATTCCTAAATGAACCTGTTATTGAGTGGGAGAGTCATGATGTGGTTGTCAAGGGTGGGTTCATCTCTAATATTAAAGCCCGTAAGTTGATCCCTAAGGGGTGCCTTTATCATCTTGTGAGGATTAAGGATGTGGAGTCCAAAGCCCTTCCCATAGAGTTAGTTCCCGTGGTAAATGAGTTTCTTGATGTCCTTCCAAATGACCTTCTCGGTGTTTTTCCCGCAGGTATAGACCTCCTCCGCGATACTCAACCTATTTCTATTCCCCCTAAATGTATAGCCCTAGAAGAGTTAAAGAAGTTGAAAGAGCAATTGAAAGACTTGTTTGAGAAGGCTTTTATTAGGCCTAGCCAATCAACTTGGGGTGCACCGATGTTGTTTGTGAATAAAAATGATGGGTCTCTTAGAATGTGTATTGATTACCGGCAACTTAATATGGTTACCATCAAGAATAAGTGTCCTCTACCAACAATTGATGATTTTTTTGACCAAGGAAGGTTGTGTGTGTCTTGTGTTGATGGCTTGAGAGAGAAAATTCTTGATGAGGCTTATAATTCTTCCTATTCTATTCACCCTGGTTCTACAAAGATCTATAGGGACTTGAGGGATGTGTTTTGGTGGGAAGGTATGAAGAATGACATTGCTAAATTTGTATCTGGTTGTCATAGTTGTCAACAAGTCAAAGCCGAACACCAAAGGCTGGGTTGCCTAACCCAAGACATAGAGATCCCTACTCGGAAGTGGGAACAAATTAACATGGATTTTGTAGTTGGGTTGCCTAAGACTAGAAAGAGTTTTGATTCTATTTGGGTGGTGGTTGATAGAATGACAAAATTAGCTCATTTCCTACTAGTTAAGATTACTTATGGTGCCGAGGAGTATGCTAAATTGTACATTTATGAGTTGGTGAGATTGCATGGGGTTCCTTTGTCTATCATATCGGATCGTGGTGCAAAATTAACTTCACACTTTTGGAGGTTCTTCCAAAGGGGTCTTGGAACCAAGGTAAAGCTTAGTACGACCTTTTACCCTCAAAAGGATGGCCAAGCTGAAAGAACTATCCAAACTCTTGAGGACATGCTTAGTGCTTGTATTTTGTAGTTCAAGGATAGTTTGGATGATCATCTTCCATTGATTGAATTTTGCTTATAACAATAGCGATCATTTTAGGGGTTGGTATGGCTCCTTTTAAGTCCCTTTATTGTAGTCATTGTATATCACCGGTTAGGTGGTTTGAAGTGGGAGAAATGGCTTTGTTGGATCAAGATCAGGTTGTTGATGCTATGGAGAAGGTAAGGTTTATTAGAGAAAGGTTAAAAACAGCCCAAAGTCGTCAAAAGTCCTATGCCAATGTGAGGAGAAGAGAGCTTGAATTTAAAGTTGGTGATTGGGTCTATTTGAAAGTGTCACCCATGAAGGGTTCATTTTGGTAAAAAGGGTAAACTAAGTCCAAGATTTGTGGGTCCTTATAAGGTGATGAGGAGGATTAGTAAGGTGGCCTCTGAGTTGGAGTTGCCTAGTGAAATGGAATTGGTTCATCCGATTTTCCATCTGTTTATGTTCAGGAAATGTGTGGGTGACCCTAGTGATATTTTGCCTCATGATGTTATGGGGGTGGTTAAAGACGACTTAACCTATGAAGAAATTCTAGTAGAGATCTTGGATAGACAAGTGAAGAGTTAAGGAACAAGGATATTGCTTCCGTTAAGGTCCTTTGGAGGAATCAACAAGTTGAAAGTGCTACATGAGAGGCCGAAGCAGACACGCAAAAATGATATCCTTATCACTTCCATTCTACTCAAGCCTAGGGTACTAATTCTAAATCTTCTATTTGATTTCATGTCTCATGTTTCAGCCCCTAAGTAATTTGCATGCATTCATGTTTATATTGACAAACTTTATGGAGATTTTTACAATTATGATGAGATTTTGAAAATGGTGTTTTGAGTATATTAATGCATTCTTACTGGGGTTGATTTCTTCACGATTACTCTTCTCATGTACATTCCATTGACGTTTGGGGACGAATGTTCCTAAAGGGGAGATATTAAAATGACACCAAAAAGTGCCCAAAAAAGTACATCGAAAGTGCCCGTAATCGTAATTTCCATACATCTCAAAATTCGTGCGTGATATCAAAAATCCGACTTAATATTCTTGATTAAAAGATCAAATTGAGTAGGACATGGATCTATACTTGATTTTAGAGCAAACAAATCACAATTTCATTTTCCCAAAAATCACATTCCAGTGAGGTTTTCGCGAACAAGGCGCGACGCGCCAAGGGCGTACCTTAGAGTATTTTTCTATGCCGTTTTCTCTTTGATCCAAGACTCATTCCGACCTTAAGGATTTCTTTCAAGCTTCAAGTCTCCATTTCCAGTCTTCATCAAGAATTCTCCAAAGTTAAGGTTTGTGGGTTTCAACCATTGGATCCTTTCTCCCATGGTTCACAAGCTCCCTTTTTACCTGAATTTCATATTTCTACGTTGATTTTACTTATGTATCTTCTATCATGAATTGAACTATGAACTATGTTGGGGTTTTGTCAAAGTATGACTATTTATGCATGTTTTGAGCTATGAATCTTAGATATATCTTGAGAGTTGATGAAGTGTTTTGATGTATATTACATGATGGTGTTTCCAAGTATTGGTAGGATGATTTACTTCAAGATTTCTTGCATGATTTTACTCTTTAATAGCATGGTTTTACACTAGCATTGCACACCCACTAAGTGTTTGATGAAATGTCCGATTATCATATATTGAGTTGTTGAAGGCCTAAGACTTGGCATATGAGATAAGTGACTTTATGATGATGAAAGAGTGATAAGAATGTGTTGATATCATGAGAAGTATGTATGTCTTGGTGTCATAAGAAGTACGTATGTGTTCATGTCATGTGAAGTATCTATTGAATTGTGAGTTGACTATAGTCAATTGAGGAGTGATGCCTCAATCACCTAAATATGGGTGGTATGCTATCAACCAATTGAGAGGTTGGTACCTCAATTGTCTAGAATGGTGGTGGTACGCTATCAACAAATTGAGGGGTTAGTACCTTAATCCTCTCGGATATAGGCTGTATGCCATCAACCAATTGAGGGATTGGTACCTCAATTCTCTCGGATAGGGGCAGTATGCCATCAATCAATTAAGGGGTTGGTCCTCAGTCGTCTCAGATGGGGGCGGTATGTCATCACCAATTAATAGGTTGGTACCTCAATCATCTCGGATAGGGGCGGTATACCATCAACCAATTGAGGGGTTGGTACCTAAATCACCTAGATGGGGGTGGTATGCCATCAACCAATTAAGGAGTTGGTACCTCAATCACTTCTAAGGGGTGGCCTACCTTACACTTCAAGTACGAAGTTGTTTGGTCTATGATGATGGTCTATTTCTATACTTATAATATGTTCCATATATAATCATGTTTACTCCAAGTATCATTCGTGCATGCCATATTGTTATTTGTTCATCTATTGCCTAATTATGCATTTTAATTGTATTGTCTATCGATTGTTGCATTGCATCCCACATACTTAGTACATTCAAACTACTAATGCATACTTTTTCCTACATGATATCACCATGTAGGAATTGGTGCCCCACTTGATCATCCTCCTCCTCCACGTGGCTAGTGCGATTTTCCTACAAAGCAAGTGGTGAGTCCGCAACTTCAGGATCATTGACTTTGATCTTATACTATGTCTAAAGACTCTCGTTCCTTGTTATTGTATACTTGACTATGAATGTGAGCTCGGATGCTTGTCTTGGCCACTGATAAGTTCTATGGTTAGAAGTGTTGTCGGACATGTTATGTATAATGCTATGAGCTTCGACTCTCTTGACTCTATGATGTTTACGCTATAAAAAATGTCCCTTAGCCCCGTTTATCCTTATTTCTATCTTTTATTGTTATTTTATTACATCCGCAACCAAGGATGTGTAATGATATGTTAAGAGGCTTGCTTTGGGTCCCTTCGGGTTCCCCATGCATCGTGTCACGTCTAGGCCTTAGTCTTGGGTCGTGATAAGACTAAAGCTTTTCAAAATTATTCTAGAGGAAAAATTCCATTTTCCATCATAACTAATTGAGATGTTTCCAATTCATTAATTAGTACTACTTTATGTAACAATAGGTTTTCAAGGCCCAAGGCTTTGGATTGTGTTAGAACCTGTAAGTCCATGAAGATTTTAATTCAAAAGTTGCATTTTTAGTTGTTACCGGAGCCAAAGTTTGACT